>CABFVZ010003612.1:15136-70007 GCA_902151445.1 Timema monikensis
GGGGGGGGGGTTAAGTAGGCCGACCACTTGCTGGGACTGCATCAAGAGGCACGATCAGGTGGGCTCACACCGCTTGCGAGCCGGACAAGAACATAGTTTCAATCATTATGTTTTCAGCCCTCGATATATGGGCCAGATCACACAGGGGATATGTGACAACCAACCACCTCTCAAGACAATCTTATTTTTGTTCCCGCACCGCGTCTTACTACCCGTCCGGATGATCAACATATCTATACTAATGGGTTAAGAATGAGAAAGAAAAATGTATAACAAATGTATCCGAATGTGCATGAGAGCTGAGCGAGAAACAATTTTAAAAAAACTTAGAACACCTGACTTAAATTAGAACCCCGATATTTCCATCATCAGCAGTCCAGTCTATTGAGAGAGTAGGTCTAGTGTATTTATGAATCATGTTAATTTTTACTTTCTTATATAAAGAATTGAAATCTATCTCGAGATTAAGATGGTTCTTAAAGTTTTGTGTACGCCCAAGCTAAAAAAAAGGGATTTGTATCTGTCCCCATGTCTATCTGTGGCCGGGGTTACAGCCAAAACAGTTCATGACTGCTTTAGTTGAAACTTGAGCTCATACCATAAGGCCAAATCGTGATTTTGATTCTAGCCTTAAAATTATTAATCATTGATTTTTGAAAATTCGTATTATTTCGAGGATTACCAATTATTTTAAATTTGAAAAGAAACGAGCTTTAGCAATCATCTTCAAAATTTATTAGCGTTTCATGTGACTACTGAAATATATGAGTTTTTAAAAATTGTTTCTCACAATAAACTATTTGAGAACATATATGATTACGTAGTAGCATTTGTTTTTCCACCACGTCTTTCTATCCATTTGGATTATACGCGCACATATTTATTAATCTATTGTCTCGTGTGGTAAAGACAAGGAAGGTATAAATGAAAGGAAATGTACACACATTACGTGTTGTTACTCGAACCCCGACAACCCTATTACCGACAAACAAGACTAAATGAGCTTGTCATTTAGATCTGGTCCTTGGGTCACCGGGAATCGAAGTCTGAACTTATTTAGACCAGAACAGGATGATGAATCCCTCTACTATTAAAGTTAATCTATTTGTAATTAAAAATATAAGGTTAAATTTATACTTTAATTATAAGGTCAGGTCAAAGGTATGTAAGCTAATAAATTACGTGAATTAATAACCATTTAGACATTACGAACAAATCAACTTCAATTTAAGGTAACTATTGATAAATGGTGATTAAAACATGGTAAAAAAAACACGTCGTACAGACTTTCTTTCTCTTTATCTTAAAATTAATAAACATTTTCTAAAAAACAAGTAATATCCAGGATAGCTCAGTGGTAAAGTTCCGGGTTCGATTCCCGTATCCAGGTGTTATTTTTCAATTAATTCGAATTGATGGTTTTGTAGTTTCTTTCCTCTCTTTCTCAATGACATGACAAAGGGTGGTGGTTGTAGGTGGAAAGGGAAGAGGGAGTATAAGCTTAGACAGAATAGAGAAGAAATTCCAGAAAACGACACAGACCATTCTATTTTAGTCTTTGTGGTCTGACAGCGATTGCTATTTTCTTGATTAACAAGGCGGTCGCCTTGAAACATCTTCCTGTTATATCGCTGCATCATCGAACAGGGAAGTTCAACTGTGTGTTGTTTATACTTCAAGGGTGAAAAAAATAAACTTGTCACGAAACCAATGGGTGCCAATTACTTTAGCAATAGGTACACTTAGAATTAGATTTAAAGAAAGTGTTTTTATAGTTACTAAGCATACTCAATCAATTTTCATATAACCATACGTCAAATAATGCGATATGCAACTATCACTTTTGATGGATATTATAAATACCTATAAAATGATACTTTTAATATAATATAATATAATCATTATCGACGGAAAAAAATTAAGTTTGTATTTTATTAGTCACTTTCAGATTCTAACTATCGATGGTACAGTTAGTTGTTTTTAGTATCACGTCTTACTATCTGTTAAGGCTATATGCATATGTATTAAATACACTAATCGGTTAGGGATGAGGAAAGTTAAGTTTAGAGGAAGTGTACCTGTATTTGCGTGGAGGTAGAGTGGAAAACCATTTTATAAAACCTCCCCACAGTACACTCAACCGGGATTCAAACCCCAACCTTACCTTTGGTCGCGGTTTACTCCACTTCTTGATTAATTACTTATCGAGCAAGCGGTGTCTCAGAGACTTCACGCTGAACTCTTGACTTATTTTTTCTGGTGAGTGGTCATACTACCTTCTCAAGGTTACTCTACAGGCGGTGGCCGCATGGTCTAAGTCGTCACTCTCGCTAGAACGCCTATGACGGAGGGAGATCAAGGTGTACTGAGGGTGGTTTTTCCTAAATAGTTTTCCATTATTTTCTTCCGTGCAAATGTGGGTACACTTCCTCTGAATCCAAACTTACTCATTCTTAACCCAATAGCGCTATTAGTACATATGCGTATAACCTGAACAGGTATTAAAACGTGGTGCTAAATGCTTTGCTTTGATGTAAAACTATTTAAAGTGTCATAAATAATAGAAATATTTTATCCTCATCACTATACTATAAAGTTACATGGGTGACTCACTCACTCACTGAAATTAATGTTTACCCACTTCCAGATGAGCTATAAACTTAAAATTTGGCATTAACTTATAGCTTCTAGCCTCTAACCGACGGGAGAATTACAAAAAGTTAAAAAAATCCAATTCCCCCCCAAAAAATTCAAAATGTCGGAACAACTTTAAAGTCGATGTGGACCTTTCTTTGGAGGTCTCTTGTGGCCAAACGGTAAGACCTATCAAAAAACGGCTCTAGAACTACATTAGTTTACATCCACTTGCAAAGAAAGCTCACTGGGGGTTTGGGGGCGGAGCCTCCAACGAGCAAAGCGAGTTTTGATTCTAAAACTGTTCGTTCTCTTCACAAAATATTTATTGTATAATGTGCAATACGTTAAAGTTACGCAACCTCAATCTTCCTGTTTTCCCCCTGCTTTTATTATTTCAAGATCAATACGCAATACAGATGGAAAGTATTGTATTTGGCCAATATTTTAAGAATTTGACTTATGGAAAATATTATTGAGGACCGGTTTATAAGTTGCAGTGTGCCGAGAGGCTTCTTACACCTGTTCTAGGTCACGGCCTGATACAACCTGTGTTTAGCAAGTGGCCGAGTTCGAAACCCAATTGGGTGTACTGAAGGTGTTTTTCTCTAAATGGTTTTCCAGTTCACCTCCACTCAAATGTGGCTACTTTTCCTCTGAATTCAAACCTTCATCATCCCTTACACATGGGCGTGATTAGTACATGTAATGTTCGTAAAGTGTTGATGATGGAAAGGTCAAGTTCGAATCTCTATTGAATACACTGAAGGAAGTTTTCCCATATTTTAACTTATTATTGTGGTTTTATCATCCTCTTTCCATACGAGTGGGAACACATTTTCTCTAAATATCTTCCTCATTACTAACACCATAAATTAAATATTTAAATAAACTATCTGTTAAAACGTAAGTAAATAATAATAATAATTTTTAAATAGAAAAAATTTAAGATTATTGTTGTTTTGACGCGTATAGTTTTATTTTTTAATTTTAGTATAGCCCATCTTCGTGGCCGGAGGAATCTGCCATAATACTAATGGACCTTGGTTCGATACCAAGGTATGCTGATTAAGATAAGCCTTTAGTATTATTATGGTAAGAAAGAACTTTAATAAAATACATTTTCTTATCGATCAAAATTTGTGACATTTTACTTTAATATTAATATTGATTCCTAGGTATTGATTGTATATATGGCCCACTTCAGTGGCCGCATGGTTTAAGGCGTCACTTTTGCTAGACCACTAATGACGGGGATATAGGGGGTTTGAATCCAGGCCGGGTGTTATGAGGGTGTTTTTTTCCTAAATGGTTACCTGAAGGAAGAAAAGGAGAAAAAAATTCATAAATTAGAAAAATAATTCCTCTAAATTCTATCTTCTTTATTCCAAACCCATTAGTGTGAATAAAGAGAACGCCAGGATGGCTGGTAAGACGTGAATCAATGCGCAATGACTTTCGGCATGAGATCAAATATTCTATGCACTAAAAAAATATCAATTTTTACATCTAAATATAGTAATATGACATTTTTGATAGTTCATTAATTGAATACTTTAAAGGAAACACGTTTTAACCCTAAGGAAGGTGTCTAAAACAATGTTTTATTTTTACATGGATTCGTCCTCTTACTCTGTCAGAAATTATATTCTTGGTGCTCTGTATTAGATATTTTTAGTCTGTAAGTCGTGCGTTGACATAATTCTGTGTTTAAATTATGAAAAGGCTGTAACTCGACTCATCCACTGTTACTGTTCTACTGAAGAAAGTAAACACACCAACTCATCCACCCAAACTTGGATTGTTCAGTGCAAAAGCATTCTAAGTAATTACGACTCTAACCTAACCTAACCTAACCACTTTATTTTAATACAATGAATGTGAAATGACTGAATGTAATATTTTATATTTTGACGACCAACTGTGATACCAGTGCTGTGAAATTTTACTACTTGATTTAGGGGTGCGGGGAGAAGGGTAGTTTACGGTATACAGTATGTGCTTAGTAATCTTTTGCACTGAACAATCCAAGTTTGAGTGAACGAGTTGATGTGTCGGAAGGGTGGACCAGTTGATGTGTTTACTTTCTTCCGCGGAACAATAAAAGTGTACGAGTTGAGTTTCACCCGATGAAAAATACATGCATGATATTTTTGTCTTTATTATTACAGTCCCAACACAGAGAAAATATATTTTATTATATGTATCATGCACTTTCGAGACCCAGACTTGTCTATTATAACTTGTCTGATCCAAAACATTTTAACTAGCAGCCTGATACTGCGAACTAGCTCTAAGAATAAACATTGAATACCTGTTTATATGAGCGGCGTTTACCGATCAGTGTAAGCAGCTGAATTAACGGCTGCATTCAAAATCAGCCCCGTTAAGAGAGATTGGGAAAGCGGGTTTCGGAGTTCAGCCCCCAGTTGATGTTCTAACTCGACCCAGACTGTTGTGCCGTCGTTGCATTAAGGCGGGGTGCTAGTGAGCACGAGTTTAGTGCATTAATTTTGCAGTTTTTATAGCACAAACATCTTTTGGACAAAATAAATCATATATTTCTTCTATAGAAACATAGAGTTTAGCTTTCTGCACATGCTAATCTCAACAGTTGTTAAATATCTATCATGAGCATGGCAGCATTTGGTGACAAAAAACGTTTTAAATAAAGAGAAAAGTTTGTCACCAAATGCTGCCATGCTCATGACAGATATTCAACAACTGTTGAGATTAGCATGTGCAGAAAACCAAGCTCTATGTTTCTATAGAAGAAATATTTGATTTATTTTGGCTAAAAGATGTTTGTGCTATAAAAACTGCTAAAATACTGCCCTAAACTCACGCTCACTAGCACTCCACCTTAAGGATGGATGTAAATGTTATATCAATGTAAACGAAACACAGCAAGTAATAGTGTGCCACTCCACCTTGCGCTTACAATAAACGCCATGTTTATTGTTCCGTGGACCGGGGTATTATGGAGTGACTTACATCGGTCGGAATAAACCACACCTATCTCCTCGCCACGCCATACTTACGCTTACCTACCCTGTTCAAATTACATGGCATAACTAAAAGATAGGTAAAGCAAGGTTTAATTCTACCACTGTCACATATTAATATTAAAGAAATTTCCCGGAAACTAGTTTGTAGTTTTATTAATTAAATTAACCAAACAAACACTTGGTAAATAGTTTAGCATGGGTCGGTAACAGGTCGAGCGCAATCGACCGGTTAATCCCGCAGCAATTTTCAGTCAAACGCGTAGCAAAATAACATCGTCACGAAAAGGCAAGCTTACATTACATAATTCCACAATGGTACAGCTTATAAGATAGGGCCATAGTGTAATCTGTCAAGGTAAGACTACTACTTTTCAGGGTAAACACAGTGTAGGTTTTATTTATTTTCTGTATTTTCTATAAAGTCAGGGACAAAAGAATTGGAGGAAATTTTGAATTCAAGGAATAAATACAAAATGTATAGGAAAATAAAAGAGTGGAGAAAAGAAGGGTGATCGCGAGACCTTTGATAAATGTAAGAGTCGATCGGGGACCAAAAAGGTTGCCGACCCCTGGTCTCGAGGCTTTTCGACAGGTACACATAACGTCCCCATAGCAAAAACGACGAAGGTAAACGATTAAATCGTGAAGCTCAGCTATGTAGCGTAGGCTATAACGTGTGACGAATAATATTTTAGTGTGAAATGGCCTTAACAAAAGTGAATGTAAAACAATAATAAATTAGTTTTAGCGTGTTCTTGTCTTTCCTGGCAACCAATTAAGTGCTGATTAAATGCAAGGTTTAGATAAAGGTTGTCTTGGATGAACCGACAAATTCTTGTTTATTATTATTATTATTATTATTAGCACCGCGTCTTACTACCCGTTCGGGTTATACGCACTTACGCTAATGTGTAATGGTAGGAGTGATTGTGAGATGAAATGAAGGACCTAAAGTTTAATGTGGAATCCGAACCACGGTGGAGGCCTGGCATTTCTTGTTTATTAATTCTTGTTTTTTATTTCACTGCGTATTATTGCTTGTTCATATTATACGCATATACTAATTGTGCAAATGTATTAGAGATGAAATGGGTTTAATTTAAAGTGTTCCCATATTTGCGTGGAGGGAGATTGGAAAACAATTTAGTAAAAATACCTCAGTAGGGGCCTACACCCAACCGGCATTCGAACCTCGTCCTTCTTATCATCGGCAAATAAGGCTAGACAAGAGTAACGCCTTATTATTGTTTCCACCGTTGCAGGGTCATTCTTTTTAATTTAAATTAATTAATGAGGACATATCGCTAGTAGTCAATTCACCGCTACTAAGGCGTAAACATACACATTATTATATTATTATACTACTATAAAGCCACATGGCTGACTCACTCACTGACATTAATGTTTAACCACTTCCAGATGATCTAGAAACTTGAAATTTGGCAAACTTATAGCTTTTAGCCTCTAACTGACGGTAAATTTACAAAAAAATTCAAAATGGCGGAATAACTTTAAAGTCGGTACGGACCTTTCTTTGGAGGTCTATTGTAGCTAAACGGTAAGACCTATCAAAAAAACGGATCTGGAATTACAAAAGTTTACATCGATTTGCAAAGCGAGTATACAATATATCAACACGCATGCATATACAGGGTGATTCGAAACTTTCGATACAAACTTTACTGGGGATAGGGAACACTAAAACAAACCTTTGTCCTTAACGAATGTATGCCCACAGAAGTTACCCTTAGGTGCTATAGTGCGCTGTTGGTACACAATGAAAAGCAGAAAGTGTGAACAAAATTTTTATTTACAGCAATTTTACAACAGTTGTTCAAAGGAGCGACCGCCAACAAAAGGCATGCCTGAGAGCATCGACACATTGATTGCCGTACATTTTCAATGATTCTCCTGCCCCATACGTTAGATGCATGTCAGGCATCTTAGAACCCGTGAAAGGCTCAATGTAACACGTACGAAGTCCGCGTTATGAATGACGACGGAAAAAAATTGTAATTTGATGTGGCGCCCAACAGTCTTCTAGCACCAAGGGTGACATCTGCAGACCTAGGCTACATTCATTAACGAACAAGGTTTGTGTTAATGTTCCCTATATCCCATTCAAGTTTGTTAAGAGAGTTTCGATTCATCCTGTATACACACAAACATAAATAAACCCATATAAGCGTCATAAAAACACAAATAATAGGATTATGGTTGAGAAATGTTTATCAAATGCAACATATTAATTACGGTTAACATTGAGTTATTATTATTATTTAGCATCGCGTCTTACTAACCGTTCGGGTTATACGCTGATGTACTAATTACGCTAATGGGTTATAGATTAGTAGGGTTGTTTTGGAGGAAACGAACCCGCATTTGCGTAAAGGGAGAGTGGAAAAACATTTAGGAAAGGAAAAAGAAAATGGTTCACCCGACCGGGATTCGAACCTTGATCTCCCCGACCTCGGCAGTTTAGCTCAACACGAAACTAGCGCGTTAGCTGACTACGCCACTGAGGCGGCTGGTAATATTGATAACATTATACTATATTATAAGAATCTAAATCATCTATCAAAATTAAAATTATTATTATTATTATTATTATTATTGCCACCGCGTCTTACTACCCGTTCAGGTTGTTCACACTTACGCTAATGTGTAATGGTAGGGTGATTGTGAGATGAAATGGAGGACCTACAGTTTAATGTGGAATCCAAACCACGATGGAGGCATGGTATTCCCCACATTCATAATATGTCTTGTCAGAGGTGAAGGAAGGGTTTGGTAATCAAATAAATCTGTGCCGGGACCGAGGATTGAACCCCGGACACCAGCATAAAAGTCCGACACCTTACCCCGAGACCGCCAGGTCACCATCAAAATTAAAAGATAATCATATTGTTTGACGTATGAATGTATGAAAGTAGTTTTGGTAACTTTTATAACTGTTCTAAAAGGTTTCTTCCTATCTGAATAATAATATAGTAAGTCCTTAAATTACACGGATTCACAGATACGCGGTTACGGTGTTTTGAAATACGACAAACAACGTCCCATCCATAAAGCGCAATTTAAAAAATAATAGGTGGCGTATCTAGTAAGCTGACGCACAGCTGATAGTGTATTCACCTTTTTTTTTTCCTTTCCTATCATGAGCCTAAGTTTTATATGTATGGTAATATTTTGTTAGGAAGAACAGTAAAAGTTAGTTACTAACGTTACTAAAACAATTTTAATATAATCATGCATCAAGTCATGCTATCTGCAGCCCTCAATTTTGATATATATTATCAATACTTATAGAATAACACAAATAATATAGAAAATGTTATCAATGTTAAACACAAAAAAATATGTTTGAATTTTCTATACTGCTCTTCCAACAAAAATAAGGGTATATGAACTCAATACTAAATAAAGTTTCATTTTCTTAAATATTTATTATTAATTTAACACCATTCAAATTAAGTGTTTTTTTTTTACTTAGGTGGAAACCTTCAAAGTTAATTTACCCGCTAGTCCTTGACCAAATAAATAAAATCATGTCCTATTACGATGTAAAAAGACCAAAGAATTTTAACTTTCTAGATGGACTTGTAATATTTGTAATAATATGGTATAACAAGGTGTTGCAGAAACTAGTTTTTAGAGTTCTCAAATGTCATACCTGTTAGCTAGTAGGCTGTGCCAAGGTAACTGTTTTTTTGTCCAGTACACGGCAATCCGGTCTTTTTGTTTTATTTAGAAGTAATCTGTCCTAAAGCATGACAAAATATATTTACAGTATTTTACAAAGGACGGAACTTTCTTCATCTCCTGTGTGATGGAGTGACTTGGGAAACCATCTAAGGTATCCGGGTTTGATCCTAGTCAACACCTAAAATGTTTTGATGTGCATACCTACGTTATTACTGTCAATAAGTAGTTTAAAAAAAATTCTACACGTAGGTTACTCAACAATTCATTAGGATAGTGGCATTTGGACAGAAGTCGGTGACCTGGCGGTCTAGAGGTAAGGTGTCAGACTTTTGTGCACGGGGTCCGGGGTTCAATCCTCGGTTCCGGCACAGATTTGTCTAGTTGCCGAATCCTTCCTTCACCTCTGACAAGACGTGTATTAATCACAACTTGTAAATGTGTGGAATGCCAAGCCTCAACCGTGGTTCGGATCCCACGTTAAACTGTAGGTCCTCCATTTCATCTCACAATCAATCACCTTACCATCACACGTTAGCGTGCGTACAACCCGGACAGTTGCTAATAATAATAATAATAATAATAATAATAATAATAATAATAATAATAATATTTGAACAGAAACTTTTAAATTAAGAAAAAAAGTCCTGTTCAAATTTCGCGATAGCCTGAAAAAAATATTCAAGAGCTTTAGAGATTAATTTATGCACCCAGGTGGCTGAAAGAAGTGCAGAGAAGTGTGGATAAGAGAGGAGAAGAAGTGGAGTAGGAGAGGTGGGGTGGAGAAGAATACGTTGGAGAGTCTTATATTCCAAACAGATCCGGCCAGTGTTCATGATGATTTGCCAAACGTATCTAATGAAGCAACATTTGATTTATTTTACTAAAAAAGTTTTGTTGTAAAAACTGTAAACTATATATACAATATATATACAATATATATACTATATCACTATGAATATAACTAATATGTAAACTATATACCTTAACAAATGATCCCTTCCCCACCATGACCCACTTCGGTGACCACGAGGTCTAAGGTGTCACTCTCGCTAGAGACTAGACTGCCGATGACGGTGAGATCGGGGTTCGATCCAGCTCGGGTGTACTGAGGGGGGTTTATCCTAAATGATTTTCCACTCATCCTCCGTGTTGATGCGGGTACACTTTTTCTAAATTCAACTTTCCTCATCGATAACCCATTATAGTAATTAGTAAATAGTTGTACAAACAAAACAGGTAGTAAGACGCGATGCTAAGAAAGAAAACAATAACGCGGGGAGACTATGGGAACAACATGTGAAAACTCACCCCAATATACCCTGAAGGAATTTTTACGATCGGAATTGTAGAAAATAAACCCCCCTTGGTCTGAGAAAACACATCCAAAGTTCACAAATATTGTTTTTCCGCGAGTTTTTAGTTAGTATCTGTTTGAGCCATCCACATTTAACAAAACTGATGTAGAAGGAACGAGGACTGTAGCATTTTAGAGGATATTTACCCCCATTTGCGTGGAGGTAGAGAGTTGGAAACCTTTAGCGAAAAACCCTCATTACAACCGGACTTTCCCGCCATCAAAACAGATGAGCCTGACGTCTTAGTTCGCGTCTTCACCAATGCGGGTTCTGCACATATTAAAATTCTTGCCACTATTGTTAGGTTTGTGGAGGCTATTATTGGTTTGCATTAGTTTAATTTTGAAGGCCATACAACAACCAGATCCCATAAATATGTTTGGTCCTCGTCAGGATTAGTTAGATCTTAGAATCTTAAGAGGCCGATCTAATGGCCAATTAAATTATAAATTAGGTACCGTCGATTTTGTCTACTTTTCAACTTTACGTTCCAAATTCGTATGCTTCTTAAGTGAATTTTGAAAAACCATAAATTGTCTCACATGTGGGAGAGTATGTAGATGCTATTTATTTTATTTTTGTAAATCATCCTGTTCAAAAAAAAACCATAAAGGGGGTGGGCAAAGTCGCCTACCATAGAGGGGTTACTTTGCCAACCCTCTCTTTAAATGAGTTTTTAAGAACAAAAGTCATCTTTTAGCATTGAAACCCTAACGGGGTGCTAAATGAACCAATCTATTTTTTCTTATATCTTTTTAATATTTATTTCTACAGAATTCTGTTGCTACATAATTTTTAGGTATTTTGGCTGCACCAAATATAGTACAAGGTTACTAAAAATTGCTTGTTCATACGTTGGGACGATAAAACAGCTGTTCTCACAGATAACCAATCAGTACGTCATCAATAAATCCTGCGTGTCTTACGAACACCTCAAAGGGTTCTACAAAGGTATTCAGGCGAACTTAGTGTTCTTTAAAGTAACTGTTATTTGAGGGGATTAAAAAGTGGGCAAAGTTACCCCACTGTGCAGAGCCACCCCAGTCGACGGTATACGAAGTATAAATCACCTCAACGTGCGGTTTTATTCATTTTCCATTCACACCAGAAAAATAGAAACCAGTTTAATAGTGTGTTTTTTTAGACGCTCAATCGACAATGCTAAATGGTCAGATTTGATTGTTTGATTTTAGTTGGGTTAACCTCGAGCCTGTTTGTAAGTTGAAGTTGCAGAAGATGAGATCCATTTTAGTTCCATGGCGTCAGCCCATAATAGATTCATACCGACTGAGCAGTCGCCGTCTGTTGGCAAAGATAGTACCACCAACTTCTGCGGATAGATGCTGTCATGTGATCAGCACAACGAACCCTCCAGCCACCAATATCATTTTTCTAGACCAGAGCCGCTACTTATTCATTCAAATAGCTCCTTATTTGTCCTCAGGAGTTGACCCTGTTCCAAACTCACTGTTAAAATAAAAACGAGGCCTCTGGATCTGTAGTCAGGGACTCCAACCACTAGACCACTAAGGGTTTCGAGATTTATTTTAACATCTATTTTAATTAAAATTGATCCAACTCCTTAGCTTGGTCGGTAGTGCGACTTTCTACTGAGCTTAAAGTTTCGTGTTATAATCCCGACAAGGTCGAAAAATGTATAATGATCCCCTTGGGGTTTACCATTTCATGCTGGTGAATTAGCGGCTCAAGGACATATTACTGTGACAGTTTGTAAGTCATGTGTCATTCAGTTGGTTTAGAAAGCGCACGTTAAATAGACCTACCCCTTTAAGGTATTTAAAATTAATTTTAAAATAATTTTTAAAACTGACACTCCACAATAGTATATTATTTTTTATTAAATGTCACGAAAACTAGTAAGTTAACAGAAACATTTTCATTGTATTCAAGCGAAAAATTGTTTATTCTAAGTCAACTTTCTTGCTTGTCTAAATCACATTACGGCAGTTCAAAGATTTTGTAATTTTTGAGCGAATCTATAGCTTGGGGGAAGATCTTATTTTTTTAACTCCAAAACTTTTTCATGACATCGGGAATTCTGTAATAATAGAGTCCAAACATCCAAACATTCACGGAATGATATAAATTATATTTATTTAGATGTTCTGTCTTTCGACAGGTCTGTTACCTTGTCCCAATGAGTCCTCCAGCATGTCATCCCCACAGCTTCCTCCCCCCCTTTTTTTTAAAGATATTAAAACTTCATCTTATTTCCTTGCTTGAGGTCACTCATCGGTTTCATTTGTCATCTTACTGGTTCCTTTCTCCTTTACACTTTGCCTTCTATGGCATCACACAGTACTTTATTCTCATATGAGCCCTCTAGTTGGCCTTTCTTCGTAAAATCACAGAATCACGTGCTTAATGGCTCACGTTTCAGCTACTCTTATTACGACTTCTTCATTGGTTAAAATTATATAGTATAGAAAAGCTTGATTCGCTATATTTTCTTTAGGGTGACCTGTTTTGTTTAGTATTTTACAACTAAAATTATTACTAATACTTCTGCTTCGTCAATTTTTCTTATTTTATTTATTAAATAACTTATGAGGTTATTGAAAAAAAAAAGTATCGTGGTGTTGTTTATGTATCGGAATAATCCCGCTAGTAAGAAGTGAGCTTTAGTATCCCCAAATAAAACTATAGTTTTGGGCTCTTTGATGATTATATCCTAAAGATTCTTGATGTTAGTTACCAGATGTAACTCTTTCAAGTTCTGTTCACACACTTCCCGACACAAAAACCAGAGAGCCTTGTGCCCGAAATTAAATAACTTTCCCTCATTAGCCCAAAGATAGCCACAGGGCATTAAAGAGAAAGAACTTATAGAAAATACACTTTTTTTTTCTGTGACCAACATTGATAATATTTTAGTATATTATTATTATTATTATTATTATTATTATTATTTTATAGGTATTGATAATATCTATAGTAAATTACAAATGCAGATTACAAGACTTGACGTATGAATAAATGAAAGTAGATTGAATAACTTTTCTAGTTTTCAGATAAAGCCCTTGCTGTCAAAAGTGGACCATACTTGTTTATGGCAAACAACTCATTCATCCACTAGACACCTACATCAGTGGGCAAACAGACTAAAATGTCAGACTAAACTAGTCTAGTTTGCTGGTGGAAGAAGTGTCAGGGTTCGAATCCCGCTTTTCCTCCATGAAAATTCTGTTAGGTTTCCTCGAAACTTTACATTCCTAATCCGTAGCCCAGTGGTGGTGTAATTACAACTTGAAGATACAACTCCGCTTGGTAGGCCGAAACACAGAGGAGGATAATGTAAAAATAGGTTTGAAGGAGGTGTAAGGGGTGTAAGGTTAAAATATTGGATGTTGGCTTCTCAGGATAGGGTTTAATGACGAACTTACGCTCTAGCGGCCGTGAACTAGTTTATTATGGCCAGAGTGTAAGATGATGTACAAAATAATAAAATAGTAGTTAGTAAGACTCTCTAATTCTTCTATGTTTTCTGGTGTTCGTTTAGCGAGAAAATTAAGCATTTAATTTTACTCATTTAACTTGTGCCCCACGTCTCAATATACACTATTTACATTAATCGGGTAGGGGTGAAAGGTATGATTTAGAATAGAAGTAGCCGAAGAGGAGAAAGAGTGGGAAACCATTAAGTAAAAACACTATTTTCGTCTGGCCTGTATTTAAATCCAGATCTCGCCATCACCGGAAAACCTGACAAGACGAGACTTCCTGTGTTAGTAGAGTATATTTAAATAAGACTTATTACACATTAATTTGCGAGGGACTACTGGCTTATGCAAGTCTAAATATCCCATTTGTGCAGAGCGAATCTAAAGCGCTCTTGAAATGAGGTTCATCACGAAGTAACGGTGTTGTCTAGGCATTCATTCTCCGGATAACAAAGTATTAGCGAAGATAGTTGAACACCTAAATGATAAATAGTTCACATATCAAATTTCAACCTATCATTGGGCCAGATAACATAGCTTGGTCTGTAGCGCGAGTGTTTACGGAGCTAAGGGTCCCGGGTTCGATTCATAGTATGGGCGAACAATGTATCATTGATGAAATTAGTGTTTTTCCATTCACAGTGATGAATTAGCGTCCGGGGGTTGGAGGTTGTGATGGTTCTAGATTTAAGTAAGTTTATAAGTCGTGTGCTGATATAATCAATCGGTTCATAAAGTGCACGTTAAATATCTCAAATAAATAAAAATGAAAAGAAAAGTTTGATTAGTTTCTTTTATAATGCGTAAACACATAAATGAAGAGTGATTAAGATTGATAAAATGTAACTATTTAACATCAGCTTCAATGGTCGAATGGTCTAAGTGTCACTCCCGCCATAGACTAGACTGCCACTGCCAGGAAGGTAAGGTTCGAATCCCGGTCAGGTTTACCACGGGCGGTTTATCCTAAACGATTTTCTACTCTTCAACATAAATTCGACCTTCCTCATCCCTAACACATTAATGTAAATTATTACCAATACTTATATCCCAAACGGACAGTAAGACGCGGTGATAAAAAATATTTATAATATCTTAAAGATGTCAAAAAGTTACACAACTATTATATATATATGTGTGTGTGTGTGCGGATAGCCTGTATAGATATAAAAAAACAGGTCAATACACTACGGTAAAAAAAAACTGTACCTAACGAGATACTAATACTACATGACTTAACAAAATAACGTGAAAATGTTTAAAGAAGTTTCCAGTTACGAAGATGTTCAGGAACTAAGCTGAAGGCTCATGATCATCCGCCTGTCCTCTGATCAAGGTTACCAACGTTTTAACCGTTACTTGAGCCAGAACTGCCACACACATAAACCTACACATTGTTACAAACTTGACTCAAACAAGTGGGCTGCTCAATACGGACACGTTTGCACGGATGATTTTTACTAGGGAACGTTTACTATCGTGCGGGTTCCGTTAAAGCCGCAGGCCCTTTTTTTTTCTAGACTCGATTAATACCAACTCGAGAAAAAGGCAAATATAACCAACCATAAGAAGACTCGACCGCTCATTTAAGTAGCTTAGGGGTCATTTACAGCGGCATAGGTTTATTTTCCGCATACCGTGTCTTATAAATCGTCTGGGCTATTCGCAGATTTGCATTAACTGGGTAGGGATAAGGGAGGTAGAAAACATAGGAAATGTACCTGAATAAACGTAGAGGGTGAGTGGGAAATTACTTAGGGGAAAAGCAATCTCGTTATACCCGGTCTTGATTCTAACCCCAATCTCCTCATCAGTTAACTCCCAGTCTATAGCGGGAGAGACGCTTTATACCAGAGATAGGCAAACTTTTTAGGGGCCTTGCTCAACTCTCAAACTTTCTTTTTGTTTTTGCACTACGTCTTACTACCCGTTCGGTTTATACTCCTCTGTACTAATTACGATAGTGGGTTAGGGATAAGAAAAGTTGAATTTAAGAAAAGTGTGCAGGCATTTGCGTTGAGAGAGAGTGGGAAACTATTTTAGGGGGAAAAAAACTCAATACACCCGACTGAGATCGAACTCTGACCTCCCCGTCATCGGCAGGCCAATATATTGCGACCTTAGGGCTTAGACCATGCAGCCATTGAAGTGGGTGACCTATAACTTGCTAAATGTCTCAAAAGCCCACAATTACCCATTGTTTCTCTATTAATTAATTTCAACCTTATTTTAAAAATAATTAAGTAACCTCCTTCACCCCCCATACCCCACTGTTTATAAAACAACATAGAGAAATTGATTGTAAATTTTCATATTAGAAATATTTAAGTTTCTTATCAAATGTGACCGATCACGGTAATTTTGGTCACACTCAAATATTATATGAAAGTACTTGATATATTTGTGAATTTAAAAATTACGACGAACGACTTTTGATGACCTGCCTTGATGGCGTAGTTAGCTAACGCGCGTGTTTCGTGTTGAACTAGATTGCCGAGGACGGGGAGATTCTCATTCGGGTGAACTCGGGGTGGTTTTCCCTAAATTGTTTCCACTCTCCCTCCACGCAAATGCGGGTTTACTTCCTCTATATTCAACCTTCCCAATTTCTAACCCATTAGCATAATCAGTACTAAGGCGTATAACCCGAACGGGTAGTAATACGTGGTGATAAGTAAAAGTAGACTTTTAATGACGATGTTTTCTTCTGTGATCGACCAATTGCCAACCCTGTTTTTTTAGACCAGGAAAGGTGACCTGGTGGTCTAGGGGTAAAGTGTCAGACTTCTGTGCTGGCGGCCGGGGTTCAATCCTCGGTCCCGGCACAGATTTATCTGATTACCAAACCCTCCCTTCACCTCTGACAAGACATCTTGTGAATGTGGGGAATGCCAGGCCTCCACCGTGGTTCGGATCCCACGTTAAACTGTAAGTCCTCCATTTCATCTCACAATCACCCTACCATTACACATTAGCGTAAGTACGTATAACCCGAACGAGTGGTAAGACGAGGTGCTAATAATAATAATAATAATAATAATAATAATAATAATAATAATAATAATAATAACTTCAAAATTTCACAAACTTTCCGATGATATTTATTAAAATAAATCATCCGGATCATAAATAAGGTAATTATTATAAGTTTGTTAATTTAAGTGATTATTTATTTAATATTNATTTTATATGAAAGGGTAAATATCCCGTGTGTATTAAAACAATGACGTTGCCTTCCCATATTAAATCCCGGGCAGAATGTGAGGGCGAAATGGGGAGCGAGGTTTGCCCCGCCCTTTCTTCCCACATCTTTGAGAGGAGCAAGTGGACATTTACTATTATTTTAGTTTTCTTGACAGCCAACACGAACAACTTTCATAAAAATGTACTGAAAGATTTGATGCCTTTTTCAACCAATTACCCGCCTCGGTGGCGTAGTTGGCTAACGCGCTTGTCGTGTTGAGCTCGACCGCCGAGGACGGGGAGATCGAGGTTCAAATCTCGGTCGGGTGAACTGGGGGTGGTTTTTCCTAAATGGTTTTCCACTCTCCTTCCACGCAAATGCGGGTTCACTTCCTCTAATTCAACCTTCCCAATTCCTAATCCATTAGCGTAGTTAGTACTTAAAGCGTATAACCCGAACGGGTAGTAAGACGCGGTGCTAAATATTATTATTATTATTCAACCAATTATTTGTACGAGAAAGCTTTTTCTACTCTTCTTAGTGTTGAATCAGACTTCAATCCCATTACTAACATAAGTTATCAGTAATTATAAATTTACAAATATAATACATATTCTATTTTCTTTTAATTTTTGTTGTAGTTTTATTATTAGCACCGCGTCTTACTACCCGTTCGGGTTATACGCACTTACGCTAATGTGTAATGGTAGGGTGACTGTGAGATGAAATAGAGGACCTACAGTTTAACGTGGGATCCGAACTACGGTGGAGGCCTGGCATTCCCCACATTCACAAGATGTCTTGTCAGAGGTGAAGGAAGGGTTTGATAATCAGATAAATCTGTGCCGGGACCGAGGATTGAACCCCGGACCCCAGCATAGAGGTCCGACACCTTATCCCTAGACCACCAGGCCACCTTTGTTGTAGTCATTTTAACGTTTATTTCAAAACATTATTATGACTAAAAATGTGCAAATATAATACCTGCATTTATTTTATTATCATCTATATATTTTAATTATTTTTAAATAAAAAATATTATGGCTATAAAATAAATTATGACTAATGTATCTCTATAATATATTAAAAATATATGAATTTAATTGTTTTTTAATCACTATCTTACATCAAGGTGTCCGCGAATCAGCTGTTCCCTGATTGGAGGGTTCGCGTGACTAAGACGTTTGAGAACCACTTATTTAGGTCATGTGACTATCGATGCAGGTAGCACCAGAGAAGGTATTTTCACATACCTTCCAGGGTTCTTTTACAAGTCACAATCGACATGAGACAGACGGATTTACTTCTCCTCCGAAGTAAGTTGTGCTACAGATTTTTATTATTCAAGATAAATCCGTCGACATCGACTGGGTTTGAACCCACGAACAACGGATCCTGAGGCGAGCACTTTATCTCAAGACCGCCGAGGACGACACCTTTATTATATGACTTAGTGGTTTGTAGCATCGTCCTTAGTAATGACACAATTAGAGATATTAGCTGTAGTCCGTTCACATGATGTTTATCTCAAGCACTAACCTTGCCTCATCTCACTGACATACTCATGACCCGAATTAAAATAATTGTACTTTAATAAAGGACTCGTCTATATCAGATGTAATTAGGTGAAAAAGAAGGAGATGGAGGGAGACGCTTCTCAATTAGCTCTCAAGTTAATTAAACCAATTAAATAAGTTCCATGGCTATTTAATATTAATAGCCAACCATCAGGGTTAATACAGTTAATACACCTTCCAAGTTTGAAAATTCTCTGACTTATCCAAACAAAAAAACAAAAATGCATTTCACTAATAATTTATCTGCGAGATAAAAATAATCTCGTATTTCACATTTTGTGTATTAAATTCTTTACACAGGACTTATTAAATACAAATGTCAGTGTTCTTCATAAAATCACATGGATTGTAAATAGAACAAAGGGGTTATCTTTTAATCTGTGTTTTAAAAATTAAATTACAAAAATAACTTAGATCTTGTGACTTTTGGAAATCCTCTTACTTCCTCGCGACTTTTTCAAGTCACATAAAATTCCCTGATTTTCCCAGGTCTCCCGTGCTCTCCAGGGGCGTATCAATCTTTCCCATAGACGAGTAGAATAATCGATTTGAGGTAATTTTTATCGTTTTCTAGCATCCACTTCGCAATATTGTGTTGTCACTTCGACATGTTATCCAAACCGAATTTTCTTTCTCCAAATCAAAGCGAGGCGGGTGAATACGAAACATATTTTAGTAACTTAGTACCATAAAGGGTGACCTAGGGCTCTATGGGTAAGGTGTCAGACTTCTGTTCTAGGGGTCCGGGGTTCAATACTCGGTCCCGGCACAGATTTATCTGATTACCAAACCCTTCCTTCACCTCTAACAAGACATCTTGTGAATGTGGGGAATGCCAGGCCTCAGGGGAATGCCAGGCCTCCACCGTGGTTCGGATTCCACGTTAAACTGTAGATCCTCCATTTCATCTCACAATCACCCTACCATTACATACTAGCGTAAGTGCGTATAACCCGAACGGGTAGTAAGACGCGGTGTTAATAATAATAATAATAATAATAATAATAATAATAAATAATAATAATAATGATAATAAATACCATAAACGTATACATTGAGTGTAAGCCAACTATAGCTTAAAAAAGAAGAAAGAAGTACGATTCTGGTAGGAAGAACCTTTATAAAATGAAAACTTTTTTGGAGTCAATATTAATATTATATTGTTTTTTGTTTTTTTAGCACCATGTCTTACAACCCGTTTGGTTTATACGTTTATGTACTAATTACGCTAGTGGTTTTAGGGATAATGAAGGTTATACCTGTATTTAGAGGAGGTGTACTCGCTGGAGGTGTCTTTGCTCTTAAATAGTAACCCACTTTCCCTTCACGCAAATGCGGGAATACTTCCTTTAAATTCTCCGTTCGTTCACTCCCCCTTCTGTATAAATACGATACGCTTTGGTGGTCGAGTATTCCAAGGTATCATGGTCTCATTCTAGTAGGAGACTGAGCTACCGATGAGACGGAAAGATCGGGGTTCGAATCCCGGTCGGTTGTACTGAAGTTATTTTTGATCAATGGTTTTTCCACTTTCCCTCCAAGAAATTGCGGATACACTTCGTCAAAACTAAGCCTTACCCATCCCTAGCATATTAGCTTAATAAGTCCATACGTAAAAACCCCAACCGTGGTGCTAAAAAAAAGTATAAATATGCGGATATTCCGGACGGGTGGTAAGATGGGGTGCTAAAAAAAAGTATAAATACGCGGATATCCCGGACGGGTGGTAAGATGGGGTGCTGAAAAAAGTATAAATACGCGGATATCCCGGACGGGTAGTAAGAAGGGGTGCTGAAAAAAGTATAAATACGCGGATATCCCGGACGGGTGGTAAGATGGGGTGCTAAAAAAAAGTATAAATACGCGGATATCCCGGACGGGTGGTAAGATGGGGTGCTAAAAAAAAGTATATATATGCGGATATCCCGGACGGTCGTAAGACGGGGTGCTAAAAAAAAGTATAAATACGCGGATATCCCGGACGGGTGGTAAGACGGGGTGCTAAAAAAAATTATAAATATGCGGATATCCCGGACGGTGGTAAGACGGGGTGCTAAAAAAAGTATAAATATGCAGATATCCCGGAAGGGTGGTAAGACGGGGTGCTAAAAAAAAGTATAAATATGCGGATATCCCGGACGGGTGGTAAGACGGGGTGCTAAAAGAAAGATATAACTATGCGGATATTCCGGACGGGTGGTAAGACGGGGTGCTAAAAGTAAGATATACATATGCAGATATCCCGGACGGGTGGTAAAACGCGAAGCACGGTAGAAGGGGAAAGTTCCTCTTCAACGGCAGCCTGTTAGTATCTAGTTTGTTCGCGGTAACTTCCATCCAACCTAATAATTATATTCCTCAAATGTAATAAGATTACATTATAAACTCGGCATGTCGTTCTTAGCAATGGCAATGGCGCAACAAACACAAGAACTAAATGTATGTCATGTTGACTAAAATGTTCATGACCTGAATCGAAAAAATTACAAAGGTCTCGTCTTCATTAAAGATCCACACCGGAGAGTACGCACGCGGACTAGACGTCAAGATCGTCTTAATCTGGTTTGCCAGTGACGGGAAGGTCAGGCTTCGAATCCCGGCCGGGTGCATCGAGGTGAATTTTATACATGTGGATTTATCAGCGTGGTTTCCTCGACCTTTAGCTAATGCCAATGCGGATGCATTTTCTCGAAACAACCTTCCTCCCCCTTAAACGTTAGATTAAGCCGATAACAGCTTTTGTTTGTCATTATAATATATGATAAAACAGCGGTGCGGGTCCCGACAATTTGATTTTTAAATGTTTTTACACAAGCTAATACTGGTGCATTTACTTCAAATTCCTTCGTTTCTTAGCTCCTAGAATACGGCACTAGTACAATCAGATTCAGAGAGGAAGAAAATTTTGTGGCAGCTGCAAATCTGTTTTAAAGTTATTTTTTATTCACTGATATTAACTGATTAGGTTATACGCACCAAATATTATTAAATTAATTTTAATATAATCATACGTCAAGCCATGTGATCTGTACCTGTCACTTTTGATATACAGAGTGTACTGTAACATGTGGGATTCCCTTTAGCGGTAGACAGAAAATGAAAAAAAAAAAAAGTTTATTTAACCCGCTTCACTGGCCGAATGTTCTAAGGTGTCACTCTTGTGTAAGACTGGATGACTGCTGAAGACTGGGGGATCAGGGTTCGAATCCTGGTCGGGTCAACTGAGGATGTTTTTTCCTAAATGATTTTTCTATCTCCTTCCACGCAAATACGAGAAGATTACCTCTAAGATTTTCCTTCCTCATCCCTACCCAATTAGAATAATTGATCAATTATCGTATATATACGTATGATGTGAACAGGTAGTAAGACACGAAGATGATAAAAAAAAACTGTACCTGTGTTCACGCACACGAAAGCCTAAACATGACAAAAACATAGATTCTGTTCAAATCCATGTGCGAGGTATAGTCTAATTTTCAAATAAAAGGACTTTTATCGACAGCTAAAAAAAAAAAAGTTACTCTTTCTACTTTTACGTGTTCATAAGTCAAGTTATGTGATATGAAACTGTCACTGTTGTTAAATATTATGAATACCTATAATATAACACTAATAAAATAATAATGTTGTCAATTTTGACACAAAATAATATGTTAGTATATATTACCCTTTGAAAGAAAATTGGATTGTTCAATTCGAACTAAAAGTTTAACCGGGATTCGCAAACAAAGATTATTTCGGCCCTGCATTCTTTACCTAAAGGCACACAAAAAAACCACGAGGTAACTGTTTTATGCCGCCTGTCGCTTCATAAGAAGAAATGTACAGTCTGAGTGAGGGAATAAGAGCATTATGGTATACTCTGATCTTAGTTGGAAGAACAGTTTAGAAATTCATCATTTTATTCAATCATTTGTGTTATTTTATAGATAATGTTAATATCTATCAAAAGTGACAGCTGTAGATGATATGACCTGATGTATCAATATATTAATAATAATAATAATAATAATAATATTAGCACCGCGTCTTACTACCCGTTCGGGTTATATGCTTTTAATTACTAATTACGGTAATGGATTAGGAATTGGGAAGGTTGATTAGAGGAAGTGAACCCGCATTTGCGTGGAGGGAGAGTGGAAAACCATTTAGGACAAACCACCCCCAGTTCACCCGACCGAGATTCGAACCTCAATCTCCCCGTCCTCGGCAGTCGAGATCAACACGTCTAGCGCGTTAGCCAACTACGCCACCGAGGCATGTCATCAATATATTAAAATTGTTTTAGTAGTTTTAGTAACTACCAGATATTGACTGGTTTTCCTACCAAACTCAGGATACACAAACCATTTTATCGTGAGCGCAAAGTAACATTAAAACTAGATCTAAGTCCTAACACAAGGCCTATCAAGTTTAAGGGTGGAAATTGGGAGGACAGCTTAGAGGAAATGAAACAGCGTTCTCACACCCTCATGGTCGCATGATCTAACACGCCACTATCGTGCTAGACTTAATTTCCGGAGACAGGCTGATCGGGGTTTAAATCTCGATCGGGTATCCTAAGGATGTTTTTTTTTCTAAAAATTGTTTCCATCTCCTCCCGCGCAAATGCGGGTGCTTTTCCTTTATAAATCTAACATCAACATTACTATGCTAAAAGAGCAATTAATGTATGCGAATAACCCGACCGGGTAATAAGTCTCAATGGAAAAAATAATAATTAGCGGAAATAGATGATGGAGAAAACCCCCTCGCATAGTGCACCGTGATGTTCATGCACTATTTTCTTACGCCAAAATTACCTGTGGTTTATAGGTTTTCCAAACAACTTTGATTGAAGAAAGGAGTAATAAAATTGTATTTTCCAAAAACGTGAATATTGTGAAGTTATGTAAATAATGTTTAAATCAGGATTATTTATTCTTGATGGGCAAATATACCTGCTGTCGATTAACGACCTTTGTTTAAGGAGGGAGGAGATAAGACATGTTTGAATAAGCGTTCTTAATTCTTCAATTCACTTTTTCTTTCTTCCAAAGACTTACAATTCAAATTTTTCAGTTAAATGTCCCAAATTAACAGATATTTCACTATATTTAATTGATTTGGCAAAATTAGCTGTTTTTTCCCCGTGGTTTTATTATACATGAACAATTACCTGTATTTAACCGGCTCTCCCGGTTTTCCGGGTGCTTGGAGAGTCCGGTTAACCTTCAGACAAAGACACGAAATACTCAACAATGTTACAAAGCGTGGAATATTCAGTCACGTGGAGGCATCTAACTTGAGACCTGACCAGCTGGACAAGTTTTCAATTAGCATTTATCCTTTTATTATTATTTTGTTCGCATTGCGTCTTACTACACTTACAGAATATATCCTTATGTTTAAACAGGGATGGGTGAAGTGGAAATGTTAGAGAAAGTGTAGTCGCATTCGCATAGATGGAGACAGAAACGATTTGGATAAAAGCAACCTCAGTACACCCAGCCGAGATCGGAACCCCGACTTCCCCATAATATAATACCGGACTGATGCCTTTGTCTGTATGACCTCTTGTTCGGTTGGTTGAAGATATTCAGCCACTTTATAAAATACAAACAGCTTTAAATACTAAGTTTTTTAATTAATTTATTTAAAAAATATAATTTGTAAAAAGAAAATACATTTTTTCACATTTATAGAAAATCCTTTG
This sequence comes from Timema monikensis, assembly GCA_902151445.1. Classification (NCBI taxonomy): domain Eukaryota; kingdom Metazoa; phylum Arthropoda; class Insecta; order Phasmatodea; family Timematidae; genus Timema; species Timema monikensis. The sequence goes on from CABFVZ010003612.1 coordinate 39,759, forward strand.
AAAATATATAGGATATTATTGGTTTTATTAATACCCAATTGTGATTTACAATGCACAGTTGGTCTAACATCAGGAAAAATAAAGGACAAATTTTTAAATTGTCCAAATTATCTTTGATTTCCGATTTTATAAGCCAGTATACCAAGTAAATGGTTTTATCATGATTTACTAGAATATTATAACTTTTTTTATAAATAAATAACAGATACTTTCAAAAACAGTTGTATTTTTTTACTGCTTTTTATAAATCAATAACAGATACTTTCAAAAACAGTTGTAATTTTTTTACTGCTTTATCATTCTGAGACATAGCTCTATCAAAATTAAATTTTTAATAGTTTAGTGGTACGCGACTGATCCGTAATACACATAAGTGGCACGCGAAAAAAAAAATTGAGAACAACTGCTTTGGAAGATATTAAAAGTGGTCTTACATTGACACATTTTTGAAAATTGAATGCTTTTATAAACTAATTAGAGTGGTCCTAGATTTGGATTAAAAGATGTTGTACGTGCATATAGAAACTATTTGGAGTGGTCCTTCCTTGGAAATTTTTTAAAAAGTGAATGCGTCTATATAAGTTATTTGAAGTTTGATACAAGGGTATCTTATGCTTCATACTAAAAACTTTGGATAATTGGGAAGGGAGAGTTGAACCTCAACCTCCCCAATACTCACGCCCAAGGATACTATTAATACCCATGGAAAAACACGAATAATTTAGTAAAATTTTATCAATGCTAATTACAAAAGTTATGTTTGTACTTTAGTAAGAAAATCAAGATAGAGATCATTATGTTCATCCCCCCCACCCCCCATTCTGTGCAGTTATATACATTACCTTATTAATCTTCATTTGGCAAAAATCTCCAGCAATTTAAATGCATATAAAGCTTTATTTATCAGCTTAATGTAGCTTGAAATATATTTAACATTTGTGTATAAAGCTAGTATGTAAATATCCCCACCATTCCCACATTTTATTAAAATATTCAAACTCTTATTCGACTTCGGGAATAATTCATTCGTTCTATTCTGTTTCTCTTAACGAAAAATTTGAGATTGCACACCCCTAGTATGTGGTAACACTTTCTAAAAGGTCATGACTCGCCAATGCGCCACGACACACCGGTTGAGAAACACCGATTTATGGAATATCTAATGTGGAGACTTTTGTAATAAATTGGAGAATATTTTGTAAACGTCAACAAATCATAACAAAATGAGAGGCCAGAGAATGTGAGAATAATAACAATCCTATAAAAATTCCTACCCCCGTTACGTGGTTAGTGGGGTTGACAAAAGGTCTAAGGAGCCCGGGTTTGATTCCGGCTGGTGCTGTACAGAGATTATTTATTGTAATAGGATTTTGGTAGGAAGAAATCTTTATAAAATACTATTTTGTTTTGCGGTCAACGTTGATATCACCCGGCTTCACTGTTCGAATGGTCTAAGGCGTCATTCTCATTTTAGACTGGCCTGCTGACAACGGAAAAATTAGGGTCAGAATCCGGGTCTGGTCTACTGAGGGTAGTTTTTCCAAATGGTTTCCCACTTTCCTTCAAATACGGGTAGATTACCTCTAAAATACTGTCTTCCTCATCCCTACCCCATTATATTAATAATTATCGTAATCTATATGTATATAACCTGAACAGGTAGTAAGGGTCACTTTCAGAGACCGACACCTACCTAGACCCAGAATGGAATGGGCCAGTTTCACATTCTAGTTTAGGTAGGTGTCGTCTTGTGTTTGGTATCGAGCCCACTTGAGGCGTGCTAAGTCTGACTTTGAAACTGGACTTAAAAGGGCACCATGCACGATCGTGCATGCATGACATTCCTGTCAGTTGCGTTTGGTCTGTCCAGTGAATAGGTAAATATGGCTGATTGATGAAATCGCGTAAAAACTCTGTATCACGCATGTTCACGCTGTGATAAATAGCCCTTGAATGAAGATGTGTTGTCAGTAAGCTCCACTCAAGATCATGCTTGCATTTCAATCACCAGCTTGCATGTTAATCATGGGTCAAAAATCAAACATGTATGAATTCGTTCATACACGAACCTGGCGTGTCAGTCACCTTCATGCATTTTGTATGACAATCACGATGATTGTCATGCATGCATGCATGATCGTTTTATGGGACCCTTAAGACGTGGTGGTAAAAAACCAAGATTGATACAATTTTACTATATTATTGGTGTTATTTTATCAAACGTGATAGTTTCATATAAGTGAGGTAACGTGACTGGATGTATGAATACTTAAAGTTAGGTGTTCAGATAAACAGGTATAAGTTTTAAAATTCCCTTTTAAGAAAATATAGAAACAAATTATGTGACAAAACTGTAAATCTTTGTGTCATTCTTTTTAAAAACTAAAAAATACCAGAACCTTTGTATGAGTTATTTCCTTTTACCCAAATTATCAATTAAAAATAAACCCCATACTATAAAGCAATATAAGTAATAAAGCGTTTACTGACATGTTTTAAATATTCCTTATTTTAGTTTGGACAAAATAATGATATTACGTTTAAGATTTTAATACCTCAATAGTATTTGGATTGTTTGTTTTCAAAGACAAAGAAAGGTTGCATTCCTAATAGTATATACAATGCAATGATACAATACAATAACATTTCCAAACATTTAAGATAATAAAGATTCACGCGCACCTTTTTGAATACTAAATCACTCATCTTCATCGACTCTTTGGATTGTGTCAGGATGTAAGTCTCTTGCTATTGAGGTTGTTGAAATATTTCTGTAAAAGGAATTCAATGCAATTGAAATGAGCGGCAACAGGTCCAAGACATCTTTCTTCTTTTGGCGAGATATTGGCACGGGAGTCTTGATATGAAAGAGGATGTAGTAGATTGCGTGCCTGTCCTCTCCGTAGGACAGTCAAAAGTCCTCAAATCTGCTGACGTGACACTTGGTCTCTTTCAACAATATCACACCAACATCCCTAAATTTTTTTAACCACTTTACAATCTTACAGAAAAATCTTTCATCTTGCTCTGGGATTTTCTTAATTTGAAGGGCGTCTTTGAATAAGTCGGAATATTGAAGGAAGTCGGGCCGATTCATTTGAAACACATTAAATGGTTTCTTCTTGCCTATAAGACGCACCAGCTGCATCCAGTCGTGAGGATGGTAGATTTTGATATATTACATTTTCTATTTTCTTTTTCTCTCGATTTGGGAATGGTTGGAATCACACTCCATGTGAGTTTGACCAGGTAGCAAATATTTGTGGCTCAATGTTTAAGGATATGGATGTTTAAAAAAAACATATACACACATTGCCAGCATATGAGAGTTTTGGTTCTGGCTCTCACGTGTTTCTCAATACATTATTATATGTTTCAAATGGGAAGGTAGGTTATAGGGAAGTTTTAAAATGTAATCTGATCCACCCCCCTGCCCATCTTTACAGTTATGTACGGTCAGATTAAATTTCCATAGTTGTCGCTCATAGAACGCAACAGAACTGCTCAGGATTAATGTAGATAGCCAATGCTGTAGGTCAAACGTGATAACAACCAACCTTCATCATTGATCTCAAGTTCTTTATCTTGTGAATTTTCAAGGTATTGTAGTGTTATAGAAATATTACTGCTTACGTTGGGCGCTAATTATGATGTTTTGGACGTCTCTCTCCGCGTCGATCGATGAATTATGGATCTGGTTCGTCGCGTTGGGCGTCGATTGAACTTATACCGTTTAATTATCTGATAATTGCCCCGTGGTCGAGCACTAATTAAAGCGGTCTGGTATTTTGATGTGGTGAGATAATTGGTGTTTATAGCCCCGTGATCGAGCGCCAATTAAAAAGTTATTGGTGATTGAAATATTGAATAATTAATACACACTTATTATGTTGACATGTTTTTATTTCTAAATCTCAGTTTATTTCTAGAGAAAATAGATCATGTCGTCGACGAAATATATACGCGGCCTATAGTACGATCGTAGGGATCGCGGACAGGAGCTCAAGTTCCGAGCAGTTCAAGGACTGGACTCCTAGTGACTAGTGAGTAGTGAGTAGTGCCCTTACATTGCACCATTCTTTGTATATATCCACTGCTCATGGAAGCTTCGAGAAGGTCGTGTTATAAAAAATTAAAATACAAGACAAAAACATCTCGGTGTCACTAGAAGCTTCGAGAGCCGGAAAATGACTCAAGTTACTTTTTAAAATCTCTATTCGAACTTTCCAGAAGAGGAAGTTATTATTTAAAAATCTTATATTGTCAACTTGACTCGACTAACGTGATGCGCTCTGACGTCACTTACAGTAGCGTGTACCTTCTTGTAAGAAGAAGTGCTTTAAGCGCCATGTAATAGATTCTAATTTAAATGAAATAAGATACGTTTATAAAATTAGGACGATATTATTGTCAATGCTCTCACATATTCTTTAGGGGCAAATCAATTACATTACAGTATGCTTCATCATCCTGACCGTGATGTTGAGTTAGAGTCTCTTGTACATCTGCCTTTTCCTCTACGGATGAACAATTCAACTTCATCCTCAAGGTATCACATGTGTGACATGTATCTATTTTGGGAGATTAAGCTCATGAAATAATTTTTCATAGATTGTGCGATTTAATGGCTTTTAATTTCCACAAAATATTTTGTATTCTTCATAAATTTGAGCCAGCGTGTAATGTGATAGAATATACTTCTTTCCCGTGTTTTTACGTGTGTAATGGCCTTAAGAGGGAATGGGTATTAAATGCATTTTGACCCTTTAATAATCATCATATTAATATTTTTATTGTGAAAGGGGGTAACCTATTTTATCTTAAATTACTATAACACCAACTGAGATGTTTGCCTTTGTCAATAAATTTGTCACAAATTTGTTCTTCTCATCATAAGTTGCCAGAAAACACTTTTTAACAAACAGAAACCATTCGTCCCTAGATTTTCAAGTGATGGGCATGAATGGAAATACGGGTTTTATTTTAATCTTTTTTTTTTACTACGTTTCTCTGATGTAGTGATCAAATTAGCTATGTAGTAAAATCTTTTAGAATAGTTGCTCACCTAATACTCATTAATTACTTTTAGACCATCTTCAAATACAATGCGTTCTGTATACCTCATTTTACAAGAGTCAAGCTGCCTAAATTACCTTGCTTGTACAGGAGTGACCTTTTCACCGTTTTATCTTTTCTCAACATCTTCCTCTCAGGTCTGATTTTTAGTGAACTTCCCTTCTTACTATAAAAAAACAACCCATAGTCCTAAGCCAAGATTTGCACATCAAGCCGTCACCGTCAATTCTATCATAAGCCTGACGCCTTAGTCCGCGTGCTTACCGATGCAGGTGAGACGATATTTAGATTATATCATAATATACGCACTTTTTCGTAGATGTTGAAGATATTTCCAAGTAGCAAACAAATAGTCCGCAGTAAGAAAACCTCTTATGCTGTAATCGACAGTACTTCTGTAATTGTGGAGAAACACGTTTCTATGTCCTTCACATCTCCCGATGGTAGCGCGTGACGTAACGAGAGTGTCTCAAATGATGTCGGCAGAGAGTTGGGACTTTCAAATGTTTACCTCCTTGTTGGTGGGATATTGTGACAATAACCCCCTTTCTATATATTCTCGCTCTGATAAGTACACACGCATCGCTTCAGATATGCTACAGTAAGATTTTGGTTGAAACGAACCTTTTAAATAAAGAAAGAATTTAAAAAAAATCAAATACTCTACATTTTTTTAAGCTCAACATTGATAAAATTTTATTGCTTTGTTGGTGTTAATAATAATAATAATAATAATATTATTATTAATATTTATCACCGCGTCTTACTAACCGTTCGGGTTATACGCTTTAAGTACTAATTACGCTAATGGATTAGGAATTGGGAAGGTTGAATTAGAGGAAGTGAACCCGCATTTGCGTGGAGGGAGAGTGGAAAACCATTTAGGAAAAACCACCCCCAGTTCCCCCGACCAAGATTCGAACCTCGATCTCCCCGTCCTCAGCAGTCGAGCTCAACACGACTAGCGCGTTAGCCAACTACGTCACCGATTTTACGTGTATAAAATCTCTATCATAATTCATAAGTGATATCTTCAAATCACAGGACTTAACGTTTGGATAATATTAAACTCAGTAAATTTTGTAGCTGTCAGATAAAGTCTTTCCTACCAGAACTCTACAATACACTCGCCACTTTTGATAATTTTATAAAAAAATATCCACGCTAAACAAACATATTATTTCATCGTTTATAAATTATAAGGGAATCCCTAATTTTTCAGCGTCCGGACTATTCTTATTTTTAATTAAGCTAAATGGGGTAAAGTATACTATAGAGGAAACCGTACTCGCAACAATGTGCAGGCTGGTAGGAGGGGGCAGTAAGAAGTATATAGGAAAACCTAACTTCAATACACCCATCGGGGATTAAAACCCCGACCTCATCACCGGCAAACCAGGCTTTATTAGCCTGACATTTTGTCTGTATGCCCACACCTGCAGGTGAATCACTATTGTCCAATTTACTTTATCATATTATACCCAAAGTATAAATAATATTGTTGTGATATAGTTATCTACTTTACAGGATTTGACAAGGATTTACATTCAATTCGACTCTCAACTTCGAAAATGTTTTTTGGGCATATCGTCTGTTTGTATGTACAGTAGCCCCGTGGCTTCTTTGGTGCTGACTGACAGCTCACAGCTGACTTCTGACAGTCAACATTTAGGTATATACTTAAATTTTGACTGTCATAAGTGACAGCTGTTAAATACATGTTTTTGTAGATCATATGGTTCGGCGTGGGGATATATAATTTGGTCTGGTAACTTTTCAGAGCTGTCAGTCAGCACCAAAGAAGCCATGTGGCTACTGTAGTACCGCGCATTTATGTAGAACCTTTTAAGTTGGGAGTGTAGAGAATGCGAGTTAAGGAAAGTTTTGTTCACTTTTCACCACAAAGCATTTTTGTTGTTGTAAAAAAAATATATATATATTGCTCCAGTAGAAACAAAGAGTTTAATTTTCTTCACATGGTGATATCAACAGTTGTTGAATATCTTTCAAGGGTGTCTTAGAATTTAATGACAACTTTTTTCCTTCGTTTAAAAAGTTTGTCATCTAATGGTGCTATGCCCATGACAGATATTCAACAACAGCTGTTGAGACCCACCTCGGGGCCACGTGGTCTAACGCGATACTCTAGCAGTAGACTAGACTGCCGGTGACTGGGAGATCAAGGTTCGTATCTCAGTCTAGTGTACTGAGCGTGGTTTTTTTCAAATTGGTTTTCCCCTCTCCTCCCACACAAATGCGGGTACACTTCCTTTAAAATATAACCTTCCTAATCCCTAAAGCCACTAACGTATTTAGTGCAAAAGCGTATAACCAAACAGGTAGTAAGACGCGGCGCTAAAATAAAACTTTTGAGGTCACCATGTGAAGAAAATTAAACTCATGTTTTTCCTGGAGCAATATATTATTTATTTTGTACAAAAAAAAGTTTTGCTATAAGAAGTGCAAAAAGACCTTTTCTCGCGTCTCCTAAACTCCCATCCAACTGATAGTCTCTAAATTGATTCCTACAAAAAAAGACTTGAATGATTTTGATTACAGTATTTATCACTCACAGTAAATTGATTTTCTTACGAACGGACTTTTGGAGCATATTTTAAAAAATACGAACTTTTTTTGTCAACATTAATATAGGGCCTATTAGTATTATTATATAGGTATTTATAATATCTTTCAAAAATAAAGGCTGCAAATTACATTACCTGATGTATGAATATATTAAAGTAGTTTTAGTAAATTTTGTAACTATCAGATATGTCCATTCATAATTAAAATTTGGTCTACGACACAAACTAATAGTTTAATAATACTTATTAAAAATATAAAGATGGTGTCAATATTGTTATTATTATTTCTTTAAACGAGTGAATTAACGCCTAATGGTATTGCTTATTTTCTTCAAATTTTATACCTTAATTTTTTTCGGTGTTATTTGATAAGAAATCATATAATGAGTTCGGGGCACTTTATCTAAAGCTAGAAACACCAAGTTATATATATATGAAAAAAGTTTGTGCATTACACTTGACGTAACCTATTAGTTTATTCTTATAATTTTATGGTTTATTAAGCAAGATCTTTTAAAAAATTTAAGTACACCGGGTCCATTTAAGTTATAACAAAACGATCGGTGGGTGTGTGAATTAAATGCCATGGTCATCTAGTCATCTGGTTTGAGGTGACGAGAAGGCCGTGGTTAAAATCTCAACCGGGCATGCAGAGGACTTAAAAAAATATATAGGTTCTTACTCTCCCTCTATGCAAGATATGGCGATACAGTTTTGTTTACGTTCACACACCCCAGGTTTGGGAGACCAGTTGTCTTACTTCGCACTTACTATCACGCGACTATGTATTGATCCGATTATTATATGCCTAGCTCACTGTAGGATTTACTTATTAGTTATTATATATATAACTGTTGAAATTAGTAGACTTCAATGTGTGTATAGGATTTATTTCCAACTGTCGCGGGGAGCCAGAGTCATGTAGAAGCTGCTCCAGTCCCTTATATATTCCCTACCCCTTGCTTCTTGGACCCCTTGTCTTTAGTGTTCAAACCAACCAATAGGAGAGTTCTCGGCAGTCTAATGCTGTGAAGGCTAGCTTCCTATTGGGTAAAAGGTGGCCAACTCATCAACACATTTTTAAATGAAACGAAAGAAGTTTTTAAACAAAGAAAGGTTTAAAACGTAATATAATTGAATTTACTTCTGAAAATGCCTTATGGGCTTGAAAACCAGTAAAATAAATAATAATTAATTAAAGTGGTATTAATAATGAAGGTATAAATTGAATTTAGAATTTTGTACTGAGAGTAAAATCGTTCAGATTTGCCTGGTCATCCATGGATGAGGTAATAAAAGAAAAATTTACATACAGTTATTTAAAGAAAAATACACTTCATCCATGACTTCAAATAAATGAGAGGTACCCAAAACAGTATCAATTCGGCTACATTTTCTCTAAAACTCTACCTTCCTTATTCCCAACCAATGAGCGTACCATGCCTGTGGGCACACATTCTAAATGACTAAATTATTTAGTCTGGTTTGCCGTTGACGGAGAGTTCGGGTTCAAATCTAGGCCTGTTATGCCGGTGGGCACACATTTTTAATGACTAAATTATTTAGTCTGGTTTGCCGTTAACGGAGAGTTCGGGTTCAAATCTAGGCCTGTTATGTTGAGGATGGTTTTTTTTTTCCTAAATGGTTCCTCACTTCCCCTCCACACATTAGCGTAATTAGTGTGTGTATAGTCCGAACGGATGATAAGACGTGGTGCAAAAAAAAAAAAAATCTTGCGAATTCATCAGGGCCAGAAGTTGATCCCAAGGTAACTCTGGGACTCAAGCCCGACCGGTTGGCGTGAGAATTTTCCCACCTAGTGGTTTTAACACCCTCGGGCCAAATTACGGTGTGTTTCCGTTTTCATTTAGCTTTAACTTAAGCCGTCTAAAAGCTTGTAAACCATTATTACTGGCATTATAGTAAGACTCAGTCGGGTGGTTAAATGGCCACTCTCGCAATAGACTGAACCGCAGATGACAGGGTTATTGTGTACTGAGGGGGTTTTTTCATAACTTGCTCTCACACTCTCTCTCCAAGCAAATGTGGGTACACCTCATCTGAATCCAATCTTACTAACCCCTTACCCATTATCGTAATTAGTATAGTAGGATTCTGGTAGGAAGAACAGTATTTAACAAATTACAAACTTTATTTAAACAATTTTAATATATTCATTCATCAAATCTTGTGATATGCAACTGTCATTTTGGCGATATATGATAAATATATTTTAAATAATATTTATGTTAGTATAGTAAAATATTATCAATGTTGTTCACATTTTTCCCCCCTAAACTGTTCTTCCTACCAGAATCCTACTATACATATTAAGGGAACAGGGTATATCACATACATTTTATAGGACAACTTTTATATTTCAAACCTTTTATTAACCGCATCAATATTTTTTTTAAATTAGATAGTGTAAATATGACAGAGAACTATTTTTCTATTAATTTAAAATGCACTAAAACATATGTTAGCACCTCGTATTACTACCCATCAAGACTATACGCTTATTTTCATCATGGTAGAATTTTAGAGGAAATTCTCACATTTGAGTGGAGAGAGAGTGGAAAACCATTTAAGGAAAGCCACCCTCAGTGCACTGACTGCCTAGATCCGAACCCTGACCTTCCTATTCCCAGTCGGCAAACCATACCAGACAGGCTTATGCGAGTAGTATAAACTCCATGGCTTGAGCCCGCGATCGAGCTATACCAATACCACCACTAGCGATGATATTACTAACATTTGCGAATAGAGGGTGTCATGTGGTCAGCACAACAAGCCCCTCCGGCCGTTAATATCAGTTCTCTGGACCGGAGCCGCTAGCTATTTATTCAAGTATCTTTTCATTTGTCCTCATGAGGCCGAGTCTGACCCCACCGGGGGGGGGTGGGGGGGGGAGTAAACCCCCGCTGGAAGCACCATGAATCAAACCCCAGGACCTCTGGAGCTGTATCTAAGAAACTCTGACGACTAGATCACACGCCACTGCGTCTAACTATTTGTTCAGGTCATACGCCGAGTGGTAATTAGAATCATTTATACCTTAAATATTGCCTATATATTGTTGTAATAATGAAACCGCCCGCAACTGTGGCTACGTGGTCTAAGGCGTTAGTTTCGTATTTCACTTAGTCAATATTGATAGGGGGAAAGATAAGGAGGACAAAGTTTGAATCGCTCCTTCTTATACTAAGAGAAGTTTTCCACATAATATGATACCTCACAGGATTTTCCCCGGTCTTTCTCCAAGTAAATGCGGTTGCATTTCTTATCATGTATTCTCTTCAGCCAAAACAATTTGGGTGAATCGTTGATACAACCATCGTGTTAAACTACTGTTGATACAAACATCGTGTTAATATACTGTTGATACAACAATTGTTAAAATATTGTTGATACAACCATTGTTAAAATATTTTTGATACAACCATTGTTAAAATACTGTTGATTCAACCATCGTGTTAAAATACTGTTAATATAACCACCGTGTTAAAATACTGTTTATGTAACCATGGTGTTAAATTACTAAATAAAAACTATTCAAGTTACACAGATTAACCATATGGTTCTGAAAGTGAATATTTAATTGCATTGTACATTAATATAAATATATATAGACCGTGCGGCCACCGAAGCAGGTTTTACGGAGAATCAAAGAAAAACCATGCATCCTCACGCGCAAATTCAATATCGATCTAGGTTACAAACTTGACATTTAAAGAATATTGTATTATACATAATTTGAAGACATTTGTGGTTTGAGTCATCTCCTAATTGTTCCAACATTCTCAATATTATGTATAGAAATGAATCGACAAGCTATTATTTTGGTGTTATATGCACTAATAGCACCAACATGAAAACTATATTTTAAATACACTTTGGAGATCGATTTCACATAATTTGAAAACTAAATCCTAACTCCAGCATGAATAAAATATTTCTAAGGTGAACTATTTCTCTCTTATAATCCCTTTGGTTTCAAACAAGAAGTTTCAATTGTTGATACAAACATATTTACGTATTATTTACACTCTGTTTGAATTCACTCTTGAATACCTTTAAATTAAACTTCCGGGTAAATTTAGCCTAAATTATATATCAACAAAATGTACATACACTAAACTTAATATGTGTCCAATAAAAGGTATTAAATAAAGATGAACGATATCATTTTAGAAATATCTAAACCAAAATATAATTATTGGAACAATTTTGATTCTGAAATTTTTAAATCACAGTAAGTTGGTCTAATTAAACTTTGACTTATCGCCTTACGTTACAAATAACGTTCTATGAAAGGTAATCATACTTAAGCATTGTTTAAGATTGTCAAGCATAACACACTTCAATAGTATAGCGAAATAAATTGAGTTGTTTATATTAAAATTTAAATATGCTCAAACTTAGACGCTCTGTCTGGCTTCATTAGTTGAGAAAAACCGTCACAATGGATGGCATATTTGTCAACAATGAATTTAAGCCTAACTTGACATATTTGAGCAAATTATAACAATATATTGAAATCATTATCTAGTACTAATTATGTATAATTCGCAAATCATTTTCAATATTTGAACAGTAAGTTATGTAATTTGGTGTTTTATCAAAAATCTAGTATTTTTCAAATCTCATCGCGAATAGACTATATCTGTCCACCATATTCTTACAGGTTTTACTATTTTCTTGTAGTAAAGTTATAACTTACCTTCATAAGATTGAAACGCTGGTCATCTGTCAAATCTAGAGAAGGTGCCATTGTTGTGAACAAGTGACTAACACACAAGGTGTTGTTACACCTCGAATATCACCCGGCTGACTAATCATTCAACACCGAACACTGACCGCCGTCAGCCGTCTCATACGCGCATGCGCAAAGCTAGTTTGAGCTTTACATGCGTCACTTTCTTATGACGCCACAGCGGCAATAGGTATCACTACACAAACCAAAGCAACAAAAAAGTGATTTTAAAAACACCATTGTTCAGAGAAACTTTTTATGGTTAGAATGCATTAGTGTCAATGTGCTTACTTTTAGCACTCCAAACTTAACAATTTAGATAACAGGATCAGAAGGCAGAAGGGAAAATTCTAAAGAACCTTACTATCATTGAGCAGGAAAGGATGAAGTCAGAGATTGTGGGGTAAAAAAAAAAATCAAACTTGGGTTCAACAATTTAATTCCAGGTTTGAACTTTGTACTGAGTCAGACTCGGACTATCGATCATCCATCATTCTAGCTATATGTTGAGTTGTTGTCACTTTTGACAGTTAAAACTTTCACAACAAACCTTTTTTTTTCATTTAACCATTTCTACGTTGTTGAAACACGAACTTATGGAAATAGCCGTTTGGAAGTTTCTTTTTTGTTCAAGCGGCGTCTGTGGTTCACTTAAAATAAATTTCAAACTAGAGCTTCTAAAATGCTGCGTTCTCTTCACAAATTAAGATGGTCAGCCATCTGACACAAGAGCTGTTGATGGCATCATACAAACCGTCTTCGTTGTGCTCATGTGTTTTTTACAAAATAAAAGTTTTATCTTGAATGCACTATTTTATATAGCTCTTTCTCCAAGTTATAAAAACATTTATTTATTTTGGTGGTCAGTTATAACAAGATACTAGTATGATTAAAATATTTTTTTTTTTTTAATATTTCACGGAATATAATATTTCTTGTTAATACAACCGCGAAACAAAAACATAATAGTTTTATTAATATAATTTGTTCTTTCAATTAGTTACGAAAACGTCAATTATATAGTAATCCTTAGGCATGTATTATTATTGATAACACTTTTGATTGATAAAATAGTACTATCAATTAATAACTATTTCCAAATAGGCTGACATTATAAACTTTTAGTCTATTTTTGCAATGACGAACCTTCTCCGAGCTGTGATTTACCACCTCTCCTATTATTATTATTATTATTATTATTATTATTATTATTATTATTATTAGCACCGCGTCTTACTACCCATTCGGGTTATACGCACTTACGCTAATGTGTAATGGTAGGGTGATTGTGAGATGAAATGAAGGACCTACAGTTTAACGTGGAATCCGAACCACGGTGGAGGCCTGGCATTCCCCACATTACCACCTCTCCTACCGAAGATAGGGTAGGGTCTATAGTTGTAGAACATTTTTTTACATCCATTATTATTACTTTCAGGCTGTGGCCTGCGAAAGTTGTTTATTCAAGCCATACATTTTCCCCTACCGGCTTGTCAGGCCTGTCGTAGCTTCAAATGCCTTATGTTCTGTATTTAAGACTAAGACAGGCACAACATCCAGACCCTGGCCGTTATTTCCCCACTGTGAAAGAAAGAGTAAACCCACATTTCCCCAATTATACATTTTTCGTTCATGCCAGGAATTGAGCCTGGGACTCTTAGCTCAGTTGGCAGACACGCTACAGAATGAGTTAATTTGACGGATGTAGTTGTATAACTAATATATATATATATATATAGTTTTTTTATAAATGGACATTTGAAGCAACATTTAAAAACCACAAACATATTTTTTGCTGTCAATATTAATAATATTGTATTTTATTATTAGTATTATTTTATAGGTACTGGTTACCTGGAGATCTAAGGGTAAGGTGACAGACTTCTGTGTTGGGGTTCCGGGGTTCAATCCTAGGTCCCGGCACAGATTTATTTGATTGCCAAACCTTTCCTTCACCTCTGACAAGACGTGTATTAATCACAACTTGTGACTGTGTGCAATGCCAGGCCTCTACCGTGGTTCGGATTCCACGTTATACTGTAAGTCCTCCATTTCACCTCACAATCACCCTACCATTACACATTAGCGTAAGTGCGTACAACCCGAACGGGTAGTAAGACGCGGTGCTAATACGCGGTGCTAATAATAATAATAATAATAATAATAATAATAATAATAATAATAATAATAATAATAATAATAATAATAATAATAATTTATAGGTATTGATAATGTCTATCTAAAGCGACAGGGGAAGCTCATATGACCTGACGTACGAATACGTAAAATGTGAATATATTTTTCTAATACTCACATAAGGTTCATTCTATGGAAATTGGGGTCAATTAATAACATTACCAATTTATGAAAGTCCCGCATGCGGCCAGAGGCGCCCACGTCAGTCTCGTCTTGTCTGGTTTGCCGGTAATGGTGAAGTAGGGGTTCGAATCCCGGTTAAGTGTATTGAAGTGTTTTTCATTAAATGGTTTCAAACTCTATTTCTACGCAAATGCGGGTACACTCACCCTACCCCTTTAGTGTAAATATACTGCTAGCCCGGACGTGTAGTAAGAAGTGTAGCAAGGGATGCTTATGAAATAAATCTTTATTAAAATATAAAAAGGTAAGACTTAAGTTATATAATACTTATTTTATAAGTCGACGTGAAATATTTTTTTAACGCAGATTTGTTGCCAAGAATTACAATTTTTTTTTTAATCAATAGAAACTCTATTGGTAACTGAATAGAATAATAGTTTATATGATTAAAACATCTAATTATATGGAAACTATTTTAAAAGGGGGAAAAAAATCTAATAAGGTGGATTACAACCAGTTTAGACCAAAGGTTGTTTTTATTTGCGGTTTCCTCTTTGTTTAATTTTTTCTTTAGATTGTTTCTTTTCACTAAGGTGGGGTACCAAGCGAAGCGGGCGCGAGAAAAGGCCAGTGTTTTTGCAATTTTTTGGCAAAACAATTATTTTTTTCTAAAAAATGTAAAATATTGCTCCAGTAGAGGCATGGTGTTCAATTTTCTTCACATAGTGATATCAACAGATGTTGATTATGTCATGAGCATAGCACCATTAGATGAAAAACCTTTTAAATAAAGAGAAAAAGTTGTCATTAAATTTTAGGACACCCTTGACACAACGTCTTACCACCCGTTCTGGTTATACGCTTATGTACTAATTATGTTAATAGTTTTAGGTAGCGTATGATTATTATAGAGTGTATCCGCATTTGCGTGTAGTGAAAGTGGGAGGCCACTTATAAAAAACACTCTCTGATTATTCTGCCAAATAAAATAACACTAATAATAGTATAATACAATGTTGATAATAAAATAACATTAATAATATTATTATTAATGTTATTTAATTATCAACATTGTATTTTATTATTAACATTTTATTATATTACAGTAAAATGTAAATAATGTTGATCGAGTACAAAATATTAGCATGCTAAGCCAAAAGTTATGGGTTCGATCCCCGTGTCTAGGTGTCATTTTTTAAATAATTTAAATCAATTCATTTATTGTTTCCATGCGGACATTCCCGTAATTACTTACAATGCTTTGCAACCTGTGTGTTGAACTTTATTAAAATTTATCTAAATTTAATTACAATCTTGTATTGTATACTTGACTGCAAAACAGCTCTCCAATGTTTCAGATGGCTGTGGTATCTGATAGCGCGAGATACTATTAGTCGCTCATATGTAGCTGACAATTCTCACACGTCCATAACAGACTTTGCCTTAAACTATGAGTGAAGAATGACCCAGAGACGGGACGAATCTTGGATTGAGCTATCCAAGCTATCCAAGCTATCCAAGTTGCAGAACATTCGTGTGCTAAGCCAAATCTTCCGGGCTCGATTTTCCATGTCCACTGTCAAAGTAACCATTTTGGTCTAGAAAACTGAGAATAACGACCGAAGGGTTCATTGTGCTGACCACATGATAGCCTCTATCCACAAATGTTGACTCTATCAGCACGAACAGGGGCGGCCGATGGTCGGCATAATATCTCGATTGCAAGCTTACACAAGGAAGTTTATAAAGATCCTTCATATTAAAATTGGACTGTAGTCAATCACCTTGACAGTTAAACGACAGTGAAGTGTTAGAAATTCTAGTTAACAATTCAAAGGTCATAACGAAAACCTTTCATCGTCATCATCACGGTAATATTTTGTAATTTGAATAAATTTACATCGATATGTGACGAAAGTGAAGATAATTGGTGTTGGAAGGTTCGAGAAGCACCTGAAACCTTCCAGGTCGTAGCTCTTTGCTAGGAAATGCTTTCATGTCATTGTAGCAGGGTGTATTTAATAGCAATTTTAAATCTGATTGAATAATATAATCATTCCTAGAATGAAACTCTAATCATTCAACTAAGTTCGTAAACATAGTGAATAATATTCATGAAGGGCTAAAAATGTAGTCATCACTTGTAAAAATCACAGAATCGAGCGTTTTCTGATTATTTGTTGAAACTAAAATGAATATTTATTTCAATTCAATTAAGGAAGAAATGACTACTTAGACACGTGTATCGAAGCAGTGTTATTTAGCAACAATGCTACATCACCGAGCCATCCTGGTCTGTCTCTGTTTCCTCTCTTTAGCCCAGTTTCTTCTCGCTTTCACTATTTGTTGTAATGTGTTTTAAGTAACAGGAATAATTCTGTGGTTAACCATCGCGTATCAGTTTGACATATGAATTAATTAAAATTAAATTAATAAATAGGCTACCTAAAATCTATATTTTATAGTAAATTACTTCAAGTACCCTTATGACCTGGACCTTACGACACCGATAGTCAAACTATTTATCTTGATAACGAGTTTACGTGGTGAAATAGTCTCAGGGTAGGTCATAAGTTCGATTCTTAGCAAATCCAAAATTATTATTATTGATTACTATAAAGTACTATTTCCCTTTTCAATAACAAAATGTCTAATAAAATAGTAAGATTTTACATGGGGTCAAACTAGGGTTTCTTAAATAGCCTACTTTTTGTTTTTTCTTTATAAGTAGACTCCTTTCAACAACTAAGCTATCAACGACTTTTTCTAAAGGGTAAGGTAGTCCTAAGAGGAGTGAGTGAGAAGAGAATAATTTTGAATATGATTCTTCAGTACAAATAAAACTGGATTGGAGACATCCTTAGGAGGAACTGTCTTCTGCACGACGTCATAGAAGGAAAGGTCGAGAGAAATAAGAGCTTAGGAATAAGGAGGATTTAAATATTGGATGACATGATGGAAAGAAGAAAATTCTGGGAGCTGAAGGAGGCAGAGGACGCATTGGCGGTCTAATTTCACTGATGAAAGAAATATACCTATCTCAAGACAGTACACCTAATAATAATAATAATAATAATAATAATAATAATAATAATAATAATAATAATAATAATAAATTATTTGGAGAATAACTTAGAATAAAATGCACCCACATTAGTGGGATAGGAAAACCACCTCCACTATACCCGGATGAGATTAGAAGCTAGGAAGCGTATAATCCAAACGCGGTGCGGAAAAAAATAGAAGCTAGGTCTACCCATCACGGATATTCTGTCTATTGCGAGCTTACACTGTCCACCAATGCGAGTTTAAAAATTATAATCGACCTCGTTGACCTCTTGGTAACTGGGTCGATCTGTAAGTAGCCCTTTGTTGTAAGTCCTATTGTTATAAGAACTCAACAATAACGTTTAAGCAATCTTTGGTACGTTAAGTTTATCGGAATGGTATTTGTTTACCCTACTTTGTTTTATCAGACAACTAACACAAATTAACACAGTAGTGATTGTATATAGGAGATTGTCAATATTAGTTAATTTATCTGCTTCAGTGGCCACGTGGTCTAAGGCGTCACTCTCGTGTTGGACTAGACTTCCGATGACAGGAGATCGAGGCTCGAATCCAGGCTGGGTGTACTGAGGGTGGTTTTTCCCCAAAGGGTTTCCAACTCTCCTTCAACGTAAATGCTAGTAGAATACCTCTAAAATGTTTCCTTCCACATAACTACCCAACTATTGTAATGATCATAATATATGCGTGAAACATGAACAGGTGTAAGACGTGGTGATAAAAAAAATAGTTATAGAGACAATATTATAATTCTGGTGGAAAGAACATTAGGCCTTTGACGGTTAGGGGAAACTAGCCTAAAATGACACACTAGGATATAATGACACAGTGGCCTTTTCTAAAATATATAAATGCTAATGTATTTTCCCAATTGAAGGATATTCACTTACTCCTTATTTAGAATCATTGATACTCTTTAAATGGCTGACGTTAACACAATATATTTTAGACGTTATTAAATAAAAAGTGAAAATCTGCTTAGTAAAATATATTTTGTGTTCGTTTTTATTTAACTGTAACTATGATTAGTGTTACTTCAAGTGCATTAAGCTATATTTTTTGACATTTAATTAACTATATAAAACCCGCCTCGGTGGCGTAGTTGGTTGGCTAATGAGCTAGTCGTGTTGAGCTCGACTGCTGAGAACGGGGAGACGAGGTTCGAATCTCGATCGGGTGAACTGGGGGTGGTTTTCCCTAAATGGTTTTCCACTCTCCCTCTACGCAAATGCGGGTTCACTTCCTCTAATTCAGCCTTCCCAATTCCTAATCCATTAGCGTAATTAGTACTTGAGGCGTATAGCCCGAATGGGTAGTAAGACGCGGTGCTAAATAATAATAACTATATAAATGGATTTTTCTTGGCGTATTATTCTATAATTTTATAGATTGTGTTCCAGGGTAAAATGATATACCATTGTTAAGGGTAATATGACATGGTGTGTCATTTTACAATACGATGTCTTAGTTATTTGAGTCATTATTCTAATTAAATTAAACATACGACTAGGACTAATAGCGATTATACAAAGGATAAAACAAACCTTTTTGGAAATTTTAATGAAACTAAATATATTTCAACCCGTCTATAAACAAGCTCTACCTAACCCTGCAATAGTTGAACCAAGTTTCTCAAATTCCTTCATGCTTAAAAAATAAAACACAGATTAGTGGATTTTTAGGCCTTCTTAACATCATCCAAGACATAAAACAACTTGAATTAAATCAACAGAAGACATTGTCGTCGATGATTGAGAGAAGCTAGTGAAAGAATAACGTTTCCAAGTTAAGAAATATATAATTCAGATTCTTGTAGCGATAATGATTATGATAATTATGTCCTCTTTTAATTGAATTACATATTTTACCATCCAAAATCAAGAGGATCACAAATGATATGTTCCATTTGTAAAATGTCGGCTCATAATAAGGGTACTGACCTTGCTAAGAGGGCAAAACGTGTTGTGTGACATTTTCAAGCCTTAATAACAACACGATATACCGCATGGATCATAATAAAAGGTTCTGTTTTATTGAGTTCAATGTTTTTATGTGTTAGATGTAATGTTTATAATTTTACTCATACAATAAGAACAAAAGGACATAGAGCACCCTTTGTAAATATATTTCATACCAAATCAATACATTTATTCGGGATTTTTTAGTGTTCGATTAAATGTTACCCGCTTCGGTGGCCGCATGATCTAAGGAGCTACTGCTTCAATGGAATATTCTGCCAATGATGGGGAGATCTAGGCTCGAATCCCAATTTGGTGTACTGAAGGAGGTGTTTCCAAAATTGTTTTCCACGCTTCCTCTACGCAAATGCGGGTACATTTCCTCTAAATACAGCCTTATTAATCCTTACTATCGTAATTAGTACATATTTTATATCCAGAACGTCTAGTAAGATGCAGTGCTAAAAAAATTGATGCTTTTATTATATGGTTTAAAACTTTAGAAAAAATTTTAGAAGCTATTTCAAAACTTAAAAGTTAGGCTACTCTACAAGGGTTACTAAAATAATTTTCATGTATAATACATCAAGTACTCTGATTTGCAACTACAATGTTTGATTTATACTAACTTATCAATACGTATAAAATAACTAAAATAATAAAATAAGATGATATTAATGTTGACCGCAATAAAAATGTTACTATTATATAAAAGGTACATCTACCAGAATCATACTCAATATAGACTGTCCTCAATATTTTACACCGCTTCTTACTACACTTTCGTGTCATCCGCTAACAAAAATATTTATAAAGATTATTATTATTATTATTATTAGCACCGCGTCTTACTACCCGTTCAGGTTATACGCACTTACGCTAATGGGTAATGGTAGGGTGATTGTGAGATGAAATGAAGGACCTACAGTTTAACGGGGAATCCGAACCACGGTGGCGACCTGGTTTATAAAGATGAAGACACAATCATCACTAATAACATGACCCCCCCCCCTCTTTTCTCCTTTGTATGGCCAGTGCCCGCACGTCTTCGTACAATATCAGCCCTAATAATAGTTTCTGTACCCATCTAGCCAGTACTAGACGAGAAAGTTGTTCAAGATTCTAATTTTTTGTGCCATTACGGGTGATCGATCGTAACTCTGCGAGACTACGCGTCCGTTCAGAGCCATAGCAACATTAAATATTGACTAGGCCATTTAAGTCTAGTTTTAATATCCCGTAAGATAGTTCCGACAACTAAACTACCCTCTTCGTTGGTCGCGTGGTCTAATGCATAACACTCTCAATAGACTGGTTTGCCTATGACGGGAAGATTTGAGATCGAATCACAATCGGATATATGTACTCCTCCTCCACGAAAATTCGGGTACATTTCCTATAGGCCTAGATTTTACCTTCCTCAGGACCAAACAATAGACATGCGAGGCATGTTTTTTTAAATTTGAATCGGATCAAATATTATTCACTAATTTTGAATAGTTTTCGAATCGAGTCATATCATAGTTAAATGTGATGAAATTATTAAATTAAATTAAAAAGAGCAACTCATTATTATAAAACATTAGAGTAGTTTTGGATCCTAGTTATATAAGTTTTCATGTATAAATTTAAGTTCTTCAACACGTTCATGCAACAATAGTTCACCTTGTCAAAGTTAAGCGGTTGTGGTGATGATAAATTATAGGCTATCTTCAGTCCTCAAAGTTAACACATTTGTTACGTATCATCCAAAGGTGCGATTTTAGGCTGTACAAAGGTTTTATAAAGGCTTTATTGAAAAAAAAAATGTTCAGCTTATTTTCCTGTCAATAATTGTTAAACATTTTAGTTTACATCATAAGAATTGTTGTTAAAAATATAACATTAACATATTTTAGGTACATTGTAAGATTTGCAATGACCTTGTCAATATTTTTTTCGAGTTATCGAATAATAAAAAATTCGAATCGATATCAATATTATCGAAACTTGACAAACCCATACCAAACAGGGCAGTAAATAATTGGCCAACAAACCCACCTCGGTGGCGTAGTTGGCTAACGCGCTTGTCGTGTTGATCTCGACTGCTGAGGACGGGGAGATCGAGGTTCGAATCTCGATCGGGTGAACTGGGGGTGGCTTTTCCTAAATGGTTTTCCACTGTCCCTCCACGCAAATGTGGGTTTACTCCCTCTAATGCAACCTTCCCAATTCCTAATCCGTTAGCGTAATTAGTACTTAAAGCGTATAACCCGAAAGGGTAGTAAGACGCGGTGCTAAATATTATTATTATTATTATTATTATTATTATTATTATTATTATTATTATTATTATAGGCCGACAAGACAGACAAGTTTGTCCGTCGCCGGGATCCATTTGAATAGTTACAAAAACTGCATTACAGCAGCTAAACGGGACAGTAAATGTATCGGAGAGATATCTATACTGGTATTTTCTTATGTTTTCATAGGTTTTTATCTATACTTAGGGCCATATGCATTGACATTTCACGTTTGATTCAAGTCACATCTCACGTTTTCATCTGGCCATGTGTTGCTATTATGATAACAAGTGTTATTCGTCGTTACATTTACTGCTCGTATGGCCGTAGTCCAAAACCCTTAGTGTAAATATTCGAATAGTCCTGACGGGCAGTAAGACGGTGCACATACAAGTTCAACATTAAGATATTTTATTCGGTTTTGTTGTTGTTGTTGTTGTTGTTTCGTGAAATGATATTTACCTGCCAGATAACTTTAGCTAACGATGATAGAACAGGTTCTAATTGTTATACTATCCTAGGTTATGGTAGTAATATTGTGTATGTACTCTTTATTTATAGCTATGGTATTATCATTGTTGCACATTGTAGTAAACAATGTTATTATATTTTCTTCGTGTAATCAAAAAGGTGTTTAAAAACGACACCTGAAGGTGTTCGATTCCCGGTTGTATTTGATGAGGGTGGATTTTTCTTAATGGTTTTTCACCATCTTTCCACGCAAATTCGAATATATTTTGTCTAAACTAAACATTCTTCCTCCCTGATCTAATAGCGTAATAATGTAATGGGTATATAAGCCGAACGGGCAGTAAGATGTAATGAAAAAAAAAATCGACGAAACTAACTTGAGTGATCGAGCGTAAGGACCAATCCAAAGCAGCTTGTTAGAGGGGTTATTTTTGTAGTAAAGTTTGGTTGTTGAGTTTCTGGAATTAAATTGATAGCTTTTACGTTTGGCTCGGGGCTATTTTCCTGCCAAATTTTAGTTTCCTAGATCTTCTGCAATTCGTTTTTTTTTTTAAACCTCATCTCCAAGTTTGGTAGCCCCGATGGGAATTTTTGGTCACAAAGTATTCCTGCGCCCAGGCTACTTGCCTTAGAAATTTAAGCATCTTAGGTTTTCTGGGTTTCAAGATTATTATTTTTTGGCTGGACAGAGGAACAAGTAATTTTTATACTGGAGATACTTATAAAACAATATTAATAAGTCCCAATATGTTAAAAGTTTTATCATTGTTGACTTTAATAAAATAATATATAATTATATTTTTGATAAAAGTTTATTCCTACTAAGATTCTTCTGTTCCATTTTTTTAATATTAATAATTTTAAAAATTATATAGTCATCATCTGTTTTGCCCTCCTTTGTTGGTGCCTTAATCACGTTCTATTGGGTAACCCAACCTTGTATATTTATGTACATAGGATATTATTAATGTAAAGTTTGTTTCTTGTTTATAA
The DNA here is from genome assembly GCA_902151445.1 of Timema monikensis. Classification (NCBI taxonomy): domain Eukaryota; kingdom Metazoa; phylum Arthropoda; class Insecta; order Phasmatodea; family Timematidae; genus Timema; species Timema monikensis. The sequence continues at coordinate 63,268 of CABFVZ010003612.1, forward strand.
TTTGTGTGTAGGTCATCTTTAGTTCTCTTCAGGCCTGTGTTAATTAGCTGTCTATTTTTGTAAAACGGACTTTGTGTTTCATTTGTTTTGATGTGCCAGGCATTTATTTTGTTTACCAGCTAGATGGGATCAAGGTCTGTTTAAATACGGTAACTTCCCATATAAATTAAGATAGCGATATTAAAATGTATAGTTTATTATAGTGACTTTATTTTAAGACACGTTTCGTTTCCTTAAATTGTAGTTAATTATAGAATTATCCACACTGGTGTACACATGGACTTGGTGTCAAGCTAATTTAGTTTGATTTATACTTTTTCTGGACACCTCTGAGAAAAAGTATTGTGATAGTCAAAAAATCAATCTCAAGATTTTGATAAATGACGACGTTTCATGACCCCCTGAAACAAACAAAAAAGTGGTTTTCACAATGTCGTCTGCCTGTACCTCAAGCTAGAGCCGAAACTACTTTTCCGATGGGACTAAAACTTGGTATCAGGGGGTTTCCGTAAGGTCCTCTCGAGGAGTAATTAGAATTAGATATTTAACCCTAACATTAATGGTAATTTACTTACGGGAAAAAAGAGAAAAATCGATTTTCTTAAAATTGGCTCTAACGATTTTGATTAAATTTTATATTTAGACACTGTTTATCATTATAAACAAGATGGAAATTCTCATTTTCTTATGAAAATGATTTTGAGGGTACTTTACATATGGGAAAATTTCCAATATTCATTATTCCTCCGCAATTATTAGAAATACAAAAAAACTTAACATTGTAAAGTTGTTGTACTATTAAAGATACACATTTTTAATTGAAATACATTTTTATAGAACCAATAGTTTCTGAGCTATAATCAAATATATTTACTTTTTAATTCAGGTATTAAAAATTAATTTGATTCTTATGCTCTTTGATGGACAAAAATGTTTCTCTTTTCTCACTTTTTCTGTAACAGTGTTCCTAGTTCGTAATGCCATAGAGTAAGTAAGAAACAGTGTCTATTATTTCATTTATGATCTTTGATTAAATGTTTCTACAATAATGTTATTTATTTTCACAAAACTTACTAGATTTTAGTAAATGTATATTTTACGGTGCGCCGTACAATTTATATTTTATGATGGGGAGGCTGGGGTTCAAATCATTGCTGGGTTATTTATTATGTTATTTACTAGATGGATTTTTACTCTCACCCCACTTAAATTCGGGTACATTTCCTCACTCTTATTAATTAGCGTAGTTAGTATTTATGCGTAAACCCCGAATGTGAGATGATACTTTTTTTTAAAAACATAGTTTTGAAAAAGAAGATAGGGAGAGTTCTAAAATAAGGCTTATCTATATTTAAAATGCTATAATCATAATCTCTATGTAAATAAATGTTAGGGTTATGTAATAGTATACCTATAATACAATAATAGGCATACAGAATTTCTCTAGGAATAAACTATCATAGTTTGGAACAATATTCAAAAAACACTCTCCATATACTAATTTTGAACAAAACCGTTATAGCCATTTTCAAACCGTTTCAAATTTTCTAAAGTAATTTGTTTGTAATCCTATCACTTTAATTAGGTAAGCCTGTACATTTCATAGGCCTAATTTATTGGAATTTCTGATAGCACGAATATATAATTTTTTTTAATCACTTTAGGGTTTATTATGTAGCTACCATTTAAATGGCATCTAGTTTATCAGGCTCCCAACAATGATTATAAAATGTCTGTCACTCCGTCTGGGTTACACACATTTGAACTAATTTTGCTAATGTGTCAGGAATGAGGAAGCTTAAATGTATAGGAAGTGCACCCAAATTTTCGTGGAGGGATGGTGGGAAAACATTTAGGAAATTCACCTTTAATACATCCAAACAGGATATCATCATCGCCAGCAATCCAGTATAACACAACTGTCGCGTTAGACTACACGACAACCGAAGCGGGTAATTTATATATATAAAAAAAAGATATAATCTAAATCAGTGGTTTTTAAACTGTGGGCTATGACCCATTGGTGGCTCATAGGTACCTTGTTGTTGAGTCGAAAATAATTGTAAGAGAGACTGTACTTAATTTGTTCAATAGACTGCGCTTTCTCAAGTGAGTTTTGGCATTTTAGTTTGTCAGGAGCGCAGTATTTACACCTTTGCTTACAAGTCCGGCCTGAGTATCCAGGCTTGTGTATTATTATTATTATTATTATTATTATTATTATTATTATTATTATTATTATTATTATTAGCACCGCGTCTTACTACCCATTCGGGTTATACGCACTTACGATAATGTGTAATGGTAGGGTGATTGTGAGATGAAATGAAGAACCTACAGTTTAACGTGGAATCCGAACCACGGTGGAGGCCTGGCATTCCCCACATTCACAAGATGTCTTGTCAGAGGTGAAGGAAGAGTTTGGTAATCTGATAAATCTGTGCCGGGACCGAGGATTGAACCCCGGCCGCCAGCACAGAAGTCTGACACCTTACCCCTAAACCACCAGGTCACCCAGGCTTGTGTAAAAGACAGCGCAAATTATAATGATGATGTTTAATGTTTAGCACCGCGTCTTACTACCCATTCGGTTTATACGCTTTAAATACTAATTACGCTATTGGATTAGGAATTGGGAAGGTTGAATTAGAGGAAGTGAACCCGCATTTGCGTGGAGAGAGAGAGTGGAAACCCATTTAGGAAAAACTACTCCCAGTTCACCCGACCTAGCTTCGAACCTTGATCTCCCCGTCCTCAGCAGTCGAGCTCAACACGACAAGCGCGTTAGCCAACTACGCCACCGAGGCGGGTCGCAAATTATACATTTCAAGTCTACACCACACAGTGTTTTTTTTTTTAATTTGTGTTAAAACTAGAAACAGACTTTATATTGAAATTGATCCAAGATTTAAAATAGCGTTGTTTGATCCAAACCTGGTTTCACAATCTGAATCAAAGAAAAATCATTCGTATCACTAATAGTATCTTAACTATCGGTTTACACAAATTATGACTAACAAATTACGAAATTGGTATTTTATTTTTAATATTTTTCTTATTTTTTTTTTACTAAAACTAAGTAAATAAAAAAATAAAAAATGTGTTTACCGTCTAACAAAACCATTAAATTTGTGACTTTTGTGTAGTACATAAAAAAATATACTTTATAAATCAAATATGTATCTGAATTTAAAAGAGCCGTAGCCGGTAGAGTTTGAGATCCACTGGACTAAAGCGAAAAAAAAATTATAAAATGTTAGAATAATATGATTTTACAATTTCCATGACAGTATAGCCAAAGAGGATTGGCACTGATCTCTAAGAGAATGACCACAGGGCTTAGTTCAAACAACAGCTAACTGAAAATAAGATAATTGCTCTATGAACATTAAGATCATACTTCATTTCAAGTGAAATATTTTTTTACCAAGTCAATTAATAAATAAGTAGTTGTCAATGCACTATGTTAAATTAAATTAGTGATATCAAATACTCTTTCCAATTGCCATTGCTACAAATATAATTGGTTTATAGTGGGATTCAAAACTATACAACAACAATCTTACTTTCTTATTCTGTAGCATTAGGATCTCGAAAGTTTATTGCCGCACTTTCTAAAGTACGCCACCTATCCCTATCTTGAGTTAGCTGTATCTAGTGCACCTCCTTACACCCTATCCCTATTTTGAGCTAGTTCTATCCAGTCCACCTCATCACATCTTATCCCTATTTTGAGCTAGTTCTATCCAGTCCACCCCATCACATCTTATCCCTATTTTGAGCTAGTTCTATCCAGTCCACCCCATCGCATCCTATTCCTATTTTGAGCTAGCTCTATCCAGTCCACCTCATCACATCCTATCCCTATTTTGAGCTAGTTCTATCCAGTCCACCTCATCACATCCTATCTCTATTTTGAGCTAGTTCTATCCAGTCCAACTAATTACACCCTATCCCTATTTTGAGCTAGTTCTATCCAGTCCAACTCATTACACCCTATCCCTGTTTTGAGCTAGTTATATACAGTCCACCTCATTCACATCCTATCTCTTTCTTGAGTACACCATATCCCTATTTTGAGCTAGTTCTATCCAGTCCACCCCATCGCATCCTATCCCTATTTTGAGCTAGTTCTATCCAGTCCACCTCATCACATCCTAACCCAATCTTGAGCTAGTCCTACCCAGTCCATCTCATTACACCCTATCTCTTTCAGGTCCATTCTAATGTTATCCTCCCAACTCTATGTGTCGAGGTCTTCCCAATGTTCTCTTCTGATTGGGTTTGCCAGTCAATACCCCTGGACCCGGTTATAGATTCTCCCATTCTCTCTTCATGTCCTTACCATCGTAATCTAAGCGATTTTATTATCCCAACTATGTCTCGTAATGAGTACAGGGTATGTAGCTCATCATTATGTAACCTGAGATACTCCCAAGGAGCCTCATCCTTTTTTGGCTGTAACAACAACGTTGTAGGCTATACTCTTAAATGCCAATATTTATGTGTGTGTTTACAAGAACTCATTCTAAGAGTTTTCATATTCCTTGGAGACCAGTGTTGCCAGTAATCCTGGGCTCTGTCCTGATTTCTAAATTTAGTGTCTACGATCTTTTTGAAGCTGTTGTTGTAACAATTATTTACAACTTCTCCCACTTCAGTGGACGAATGGTCTAAGTCGTCATTCTCATGTTAGACCAGCCTGCTGAAAACAAGGAGATCAGGGTTCGAATCCTGGTTGATGGTTGGGTTTACTGTGATCTTTCCTAAACGGTTTCCCACTCTCCTTCTACACAACTGCAAGTTTATTTATTACCTCTAAAAATTGCTTCCTTCTCCATCATCACCGCATAAAAGCAATTATCACCATAGGCGTATAACTTGAACAGGTGGTAAGACGTAGGGATAAAAAAAACTTTGGCGTGCAAGGAAAGTCAATTTTTTTATGTGATGTGCGTGAGGATAAACTATACGGAACAACAATAATTATTAACTTTTTTTATAAACATGTTGAATGTTCTCACTGCCACTGTCTCGACGGCGCCCTCTTACGTAACGTATTACAGATAATGTACAAGGTGGGCATTTGCCATAGAGTCCAGTCACAATAAGTTGCATCTTTATTATTATTATTATTATTATTACTAGCACCGCGTCTTACTACCCGTTCGGCGGTAAACGCACTTACGCTGATGTGTAATGGTAGTGTGATAGTGAGATGAAATGGAGGACCTACAGTTTAACGTAGAATCTGAACCACGGTGGAGAACTGGTATTCAACACATTCACAAGTTGTGATTAATACACGTCTTGTCAGAGGTGAAGGAAGGGTTTGGCAATCAGATAAATCTGTGCCGGGACCGAGGATTGAACCCCGACACCTTACCCCTAGACCACCAGGTAACCCTCCATCCCATCTTTATTAATTCGTTCAGCTGTATCCAAGCGGTATTAAGCGTTTACCTTGTTCGATTACACTACGGCGCTATCGTACGCGCTCCAACACAGTGGAATCAATAAAAGACCTACTTCGGTGGCCGCAGGGTCTAAGGTGTCACTCTTGCAACAAACTAGACTGGTGATGATGGAGAGAGCGGGGTTCGAATTCCAGTCGGGTGTACTTAGGGTGTCTTTTCATAAAGCCATTTTCCACTCTACCTCCACATAAATGATATTACACTTCCAGGTCGCCACCGTGGTTCGGATTCCACGTTAAACTGTAGGTCCTTCATTTCATCTCACAATCACCCTACCATTACACATTAGCGATAAGTGCGTATAACCCGAACGGGTAGTAAGACGTGGTGCTAATAATAATAATAATAATAATAATATTACACTTCCTTTAAATTCAACCTTCCTCATACCTGCCATTAGCGTAATCAGTACATATGCGTACAACCTGAATGGGTATTGAGATGCTGTGATAAAAAAAAGTGTCAAATAAACCTGGTGAAGAATTTTTTCACTGAATCTAACTACCTATTTTGGATTTATACGTTCAATTACACCAAATAAATATGAGATAAAATGGAAGAATTGAGTGGTAGTGCACCCCCATTTGCGTGGGGGGATAGCTAGAAAACTATTTAGGAAAAATAAAGGTCAGTAAACTCAGCTGGTATGTGAGCACCAACCTGTCATCATTGGAGAACCAGACTATATGAGCTTGAAGTTTAGGCCATTTGCCCACTGATGTCGATCATGTAGTTTGCAACGCAATAATTTAATTATTATTTTAAATAGATACAATTCTATTTCTGTAGCTCTTACTACAATACAATTCTCATATGAAGGGCTTCATCTGGAAGCTAAGAACGTTAGTAGGACTATGTATACATACGTTAGTTCATGTGCTACTAGGACAATGTATACATACGTTAGTTCATGTGCTACTAGGACAATGTATTCATACGTTAGTTCATGTGCTACTAGGACAATGTATTCATACGTTAGTTCATGTGCTACTAGGACAATGTATACATACGTTAGTTCATGTGTTACTAGGACAATGTATTCATACGTTAAATCATGTGATTTGCAGCTCTAATTTTTCATAGATAGTATTTATAGACTATCACTCGTAGAATAGAAAAATATTATCAATTTTAAACGCAAAATACTACTGTAACGTGGGGCGCACGTGACCTATGAGGGTCACAGGCCGTTCACACGTGAAAGTGCGAACCACGAGTTCTTTTAGAGATATTGGGGTAGGTTGCCGACCAAACACGAATAAA
>CABFVZ010003613.1:0-18883 GCA_902151445.1 Timema monikensis
TTTACAAAATTGTCGTTTGGAACTAACTTTAAAAATGAATATAGTCTTTCTTTGGGGCTTTGGAAATATCTCGTGGAATTGTTGCAAGTATATTTAAATGTAAATATGTAGGTTGTATTGCTATTAATTAATTTACGTTAATTAGTTTGCTGAGTTTGGGGCCTATGGTGCACTGACTAAACTAAAAATATGGTTCTCTTATTTGAGATACTAAAATTTATATTTAATGGCGTTTATAGATACGTCTGGCCAACATGTAGTTTTCATATTTGTTATACTAATAGTTATATTTTTTTAATGACGTTTATTGATACGTTTAGTCAACGTATAGGTTTCTTATTGGCTAAACTAAAGTTAATATTTAATGGCGTTAATGATACGTCTAGTCAACATATAGTTCTCTTGTTTGTTAAACTGCACTAACATTTAATGGCGTTTATTGACAGAGATGATTATATCAAATTGCTCTCGGCTGTTAGGTTCAGATATTTTCTATTAGCGTTATTGACAGAGACAATTATATTGAATTGTGCCGAGCTGTTGTGTCTAGATATAAACATAGTTATGGGTGATAACTTTTTAGGAAAGGCTTTAGAATGGCCAAGTTTAACGAGTGTATAGAAAAATCCTTTGTCTTGAGAGCTTGTAATGCTCCGGCCTATTTTTATTTTGATGTTATAATAATGTATAGTCTGGGCTGATTCTCAGCTGCCCATGGGTTTTAGATTTAAATATATATATATATATATAAAACTTATTGCGAGGTTATTATTTCAGCTAAGCCACTTGTCTTGTTGTTTAAGAACACCAGACGTTAAATTGGTCAAATCAATATTGTTGTTCTTGAAACGATTATGTACTGTCTATACTTCAGAATTAACTTATGTTAACTAACAAATAAACAATCTGTTTTCTCTTGTGACTCCTTGGATATTATATATGGTACGCTTCCTGGAACCTTAAGGATGTCGCACGAAGATAAAACTTTTCTCCTCAAGACCTGCAGTTCACTCAGCAATGATGTTGGGTGTATTTGCACTTGGGCACCATCGGAGCCTTGCGAGTAAGGGCGGCGGCCGGGGGTGTTTTTTGAAAGTTATGCAGGTATCTTAATGATGTCTTCATATTTAATAGTAGACTACTAAATAATTAAAACCGTAATTAACTGACCCACTTTGGTGGCTGCATGGTCTAACGCTGCACTCTCATCTAGACTAGACTGTCGATGACAGGAAGATCAGAGTTCGATCAAGGTCGGTTGTATCGAGGGAAGACTTGCCTAAATGATTCCCCACTCTCTCTTCACGTAAATTCGAATATACTTCCTCTAAATTTAACCTGTCTCATCATTAATCAATTAACATTACTATTGTTATTGTTATTATATTCTGAAAATTGAAAAATTATACCTGGACACGGGAAACGAAGCCGGGACCTTTGGCCTAGTACACCATTTTTTTAACCACTGAGCTATTCCTGAATAATCCCGTGCCCAGGGTCATTCTTCACTCATATTTTAAGGCGGAGTCTATGATGGACGTGCTGAAATCATCGGCTACAAATGTGTGATTTTATTAAGATCACGAGCTATCAGATAACACAGCCACCTTTGACTTGGTAGTCGACTTGTGGCTGGCGCATGTACAATTATTATAATTGTAAGGGATCGCATTTTTAAGAATCAAATATAATTATTATTTATGCTTTTTATATTCCCGTGTCCAAGTGTCATTTTTCGATTTTCAGAATATGATATCCAGATGGAAAATTCTTAACTAAAAAGAATAAATAATAGCTTCGGCTATTTGATTTTCAATTACTATAATTATCACCGCGTCTTACTACCCGTTCGCGTTGTACGCACTTACGCTAATGTGTAATGATAGGTTGATTGTGAGATTAAATGGAGGACCTATCGTTTAACCTGGGATCTGAACCACGGTGGAGGCCTGACTTTCCACACATTCACAAGTTGTGATTAATACACGTCTTGTCTTGTCAGAGGTGAAGGAAGGGTTTGGTAATCAGATAAATCTGTGCCGGGACCAAGGATTGCAGTCCCGGACTCCCAGCACCGAGGTCTGACACCTTACCCCTAGATTGCCAGGTCACCCACAGTGTTACTATTACATAAGCGTATAACCCGAACGGTTAGTAAGACGCGGTGCTACGAATATAAATCTTATTACTTCTTTCTGACCTAGGCTACGCTGGAAGTCACATAGTCGCAGGCTATTACTCAACACGGCCCAACACCAACTTGAAATATTTCAAGGTCCCTTTTATTGTAGCACACAAGGCAGGTAACATCGTTTTATCGTGATTTTTTTTTTATGAGAAAGCACCGAGAAGCTTTGAGAATTTTAAAAATCTCTAATTATTTATGAAGTGGTTTGATATTTTTTACTTGCTTCACCAAAATGTTGGAGGAAATTCTGACCCATTATAACGTTTGAATTTTAGGTTTGAAGTTTAAAAAAAAATTGTGATAGATTACATAAAAAACTATAAAACAATACCACATTAGCTTAAAATATTTTATTATGACCCTATCAAAACAAAACTTCTCAGAAATACAAATTTCACGTAAAGCATAGTGGTATTAAAAAATATACAACTTTAAAAGATAAATGTAAACTTTTTGATTGGTCAGGGCACCTGCTCATCCTGTTCTCCTACATTTTGTTGAAAGAGATACTAAAACTATCAAATAACTTTTAAATAATATGTTATTCTAGTTATCTTCAATGCATCTCAGTGCTTTATCATGTAGCAACCTTAAGGTCATTCGGCATTTTAAATTATTATCGAATTTTAAAAACTATATAATTCTAAAATATAAATAGTGATTATTAAAGTTCGTGAGTTCAAGGGATCAAAATTGCTATTTTATAATTTTTGCATTCCATTGTTAAAATAAATCATTAATGTATTGGGCTGAAATTTAGTATAACTAGACATTCTTATGAGGTGTACATATTGAAATATTTATAATATGTTTAAAAACATATTTTTAAATGCGTAAGTAGTTTAAAAGTGGGTAAATTACATCAATTTTGACTATATATAGATACGGGTCTGTTTATACCCTATAATTTGTTTTGATCTCATTTTGTGGAAGCCTACATAAAAACACATATATAAAGCGTATGCTGACTTTCCTTACCTGGTCGGTGTTGCTGGAATGGACCGACACATTCCTACTTGCTATATTTGTCTTACCTTGTCGGTGTTGCTGGAATGGATAGACACATTCCTACTTGCTATATTTGTCTTACCTGGTCGGTGTTGCTGGAATGGACCGACACATTCCTACTTGCTATATTTGTCTCGCCTGGTCGGTGTTGCTGGATTGGACCGACACATTCCTACTTGCTATATTTGTCTCGCCTGGTCGGTGTTGCTGGAATGGACCGACACATTCCTACTTGCTATATTTGTTTTGTCTGGTCGGTGTTGCTGGAATGGACCGACACATTCCTATTTGCTATATTTGTCTTGGCTGGTCGGTGTTGCTGGAATGGACCGACACATTCCTAATTGCTATATTTGTCTTGGCTGGTCGGTGTTGCTGGAATGGACCGACACATTCCTACTTGCTATATTTGTCTCGCCTGGTCGGTGTTGCTGGAATGGACTGAGAAATTTCCAATTGCTATCTTTTCCAAGATTCTCGCCTATATTAAATTCCCCTGCTAAGATGCAAAATACCAGAAAACTCATACCTTATTAATTTTCAATACTGGATTACTTCAATATCTACGCTACTATCACCTAATCTTTGATTCAATTTATATTCTCGATAACGCACAAATGAACGTGTACCTATATCTAAATACGCTAGTCTGAGTAAATATTTAGTTTTGTTCATTGTAAAATACTTTTGTCAATGTTCAAGAACACGTTTTTCAGGGGCCTGCAGCCACAACCCCATTCGTTTAACGCCTTAGCTTTGTCGCTAGCATGTCTGCCGCCTGAGTTGAGGGTACCTGGTTTAATTCCTGGCATGGCCTAAAAATGTGTAAATTTCCCCTTTCACATAATTTTTTCTAGTCTCTTGTATATTATGATCTTGAAGACATGACTTTCAGCCTCCAGTCGTCTTATGTATAGTCTATTAGCCGCTCTGAACGTCACCCAGGGTACATCATAGGAGGGTGTTTACACTTCGTACCCACAATCACATGATGTGATGGTTGATGGTAGTTTCTATAAAGTTGTGAAGTCGGCGTGAGTCTTAACCTAACTTAAGACTATTTAACCAAACCTTGGTGACCGTTGGGATCATTCCCTTTTCACGAAAAATATCCAAGGTAGCAGCCGGGAGTCTAATCCGAGACCCCTCGACACGTAGTCAGGTACATTGACCACTTTACCACGGGGCCGGTTATCTTTACAATCTTTACACAGTGATGAATAATAATTACAGCCAGGGACTAGGTTTTGTGTCTGTTCTAGATTTAAGTTAGTTTATAAGTCGTGTGCTGATATATCGCTACGTCATTGATTCATTGCTAAGATATTTACACATATCTTTTGCTGTAAGCAGTGGTGCACCCAAGTGGGAGAGAGGAGCAAACAGGGTATTTGACCCCCTAACCCCTCTTTCCCCAACACCACAAATAAATTTAATAGAAATTTAAATAATATTAAGTATAACTAACATTGAAGATGTGTTGAATATATATGCTACATTTTAAGATCAGGCTTCAGACTTAAGCTTAATATTAAAAAGGTTTACTGTTACACACAAAATTAACAATTGAAAAAACATATAAATGTAAATGTAATGTAATGTATGTAAATAAAAATTTGTAGCTATTGTAGGCCTACATAAAAAAGTACTTTAAAACAAACTAAATAAGAGTGACTATAATTATCCAAATAAACACATAACAAACTGGCATGATGAATATTAGTAACAAGTAGGCCTACTTCTGGTCTTATTTTATAAAATTGATACATAGCTGAACGTCAATATAGTGTTTGGCCGTGTATGAGATTCATGATACCTAACCATTTCCTGAAACACCTCTGAATCAGTATAATGATATCTACTTCAGAAATCTATCAATATTTTAACATATCATTTACATTTTAAAAACAGATTTTGACAAAAACTAGGCCTAAATTAGCTTTAACCAATAACTTTCCACTTTCTCACCTGTACTGTATTTAATTTAAGGTGATAACATTAATAGAGCTAGTTTAAATAATTTATATGAGTGGTCTTAATTATGTTATTGGTATTAACAGCCTCTTTTATTTCAGAATTTGCTAGGGTTAGGGTCAATGAAACCGCTCGAGATTTCAAGGTTACCGATGACTTCTATTTAAAATGCAATTGGGAACACAGCTTTGTGAAATTAGGAAAAGTGAATCATAGTTTATCACAGGACATTTAATTTTATTTAATATGATCTGAAGAATATTTTTTATAAAACATAATCTTTCCGTATTATTTTCATGTTTATAAAAAATATTTGAAATAAAATGTATTGAATTTTTAAAATTCTTTTATTTACACATTAATGATTAACACCACTTCATAATATCCATAGGCCTACAGGTCCTAATTACTCTAGTGGGTTAGGGATGAGGCAGGTTGTTACTAGAGGAAGTGTACATTAACTTCTTTAAATCAAATGGTGACCTGGTGGTCTAGGGGTAAGGTGTCAGACTTCTGTGCTGGCAGCCGGGCTTCAATCCTCGGTCCCGGCACAGATTTATCTGATTACCAAACCCTTCCTTCACCTCTGACAAGACATCTTGTGAATGTAGGGAATGCCAGGCCTCCACCGTGGTTCGGATTCCACGTTAAACTGTAGGTCCTTCATTTCATCTCATAATCACCCTACCATTACACATTAGCGTAAGTGCGTATAACCCGAACGGGTAGTAAGACGCGGTGCTAATAATAATTTAAATCAAATAGTACCTTTTTTTCTTTAGATTTGTAAAAAAAATTGACATTTCCTTAGCCGTTTCATTTCTGAAAATTAACAGGTGTGTATTGTAGTATAGGCTGGACTTCTGATAACGGGAAGATCAAGGTTCGAATATTTGTATGGTCTACTGAGGGAAATTTTTCCATAATGGTTTTCCAATTACCCTCCACAAGAATGCAGGTACACTTAATACAAAAATCAACCCTACTCATCCCTAACCCATTAGAGTAATTAGTATACATGCGTATGACCAAAACAGGTATTTTTGAAAAAACATATTAATGTATAATGAGGAACAAATTATATAATTAATAGAAGAATTCAATTTTAAGTAAAGTTAATAACTATGTCAATCTAGTAAGTAAAGTTAATAACTGTGTCAATCTAATATAAATAAACATGGAGATATATGATGCAATGTAAGAACCATAAATGTATCAAAATATCAGTTCATGAAACAGTTTGGTAATACAATTACAAGTCAATATCATTTAGATAAACATATAATAACAAAGATTTAAGCTCTACAACACAACGATGACAATATAATAAGAAAACTTATAACCCTTATTAGTATAAATTTTTACTGTCAATATGTAATTTATGTATTGTAATTTATGAACATAATTCCAACTCACCTTCACCTGATCTGATTCAAAATCTCAATAACATCCACCCCAATGTTAAATTCACCTTAGAGCATGAAATTAACAATAGCATAAACTACCTCGATATTAACATCCTCAAAAACAAGCTGGATAATTTTGATTATAAAATTTACAGTAAACCCACACATACTGATGCAATCATCCCAAATAATATGAATCGCCCTACAATCCATAAAAGAGCTGCTTTCAACAGCCTTATATATAGATTACTTCATATCCCTTTAAATAAAAAGAATTTCAAAAATGAACTGAATATTATCAAACAACTAGCTACATCCAATGGTTACTCCCATTCATTAGTTTACTGAATTCTTCAAAAACAAAAGTCATAACTCAGAAACAAATCCACCCTTATCAATTTGAATGCTAATTCTGAAAATAAGACCAAATTGATCAAATTTTAACTACCCTGGGAGTGAAATCAACAGAATCACAAACATTTTCAAAAAACAAAAATTAAAGATTGCCTTCAGCACTAACAATAACATTAAAAAGTACATCAATAACTCTAATTTAAATAAAATCAACCAATATGTTAAAAGTGGCATATATCAACTTACTTGTGAATGTGACATTAGCTAATCTGGCCAAAAAATTTCAACTAAGTTTTCTGAACAAATCAGTGATTTCAAATACAATAGGAACAAATCACATCAACACCCTCAGGAAACTTAAAAAAAAAAAATTAATCAAAAAATACAACCTTTAATCCTTTATATAGCCACCCATCCTTCCATAGTAGTAAATGACCTGTTCGAGCCAGTGTTGTGAAGATTTGTACCTTTATTCATCTTCCTTTTTTTGTCATTTCATGTTTTTTCACCTTATGCACATTTTACAATATAATTCCTAATCTAGATCTACCTATTATCTCTCCCAATTCAGCTGGATAAAATTTCTTACCTATTATATAACATCTTTGACTTTGCAGTTAAATCATTTTAGATTGATTTTGTCCTCACTTTATATATATATACACACACACATTATTTTTAATTTCACCTTAGTTTCCTCTCTCCATCACTTGGAATACTCAACCTTCATATTTCAATTTTGGTAAATATGCTAATTCACTATCTGTAACTTTTGATATAAAACTTTAAACCTTCAGGTTATATCATATTGGCTGGCAGGGCGGGGTTGAACCATATTTTTATTTGTTATTGGTCTTTTTTTCCATTAGTCCTGATGATTTCGTTGTGCATCGAAATACACTGCAAGGAATGCAGCTTTCAAGCAACAAGGGATTACAAGCTAAGGAATGAATTCAATTTTACAACAACTCTTTAATTTTTGTTAAAATTCTTTACTATAGATGTTTTTTTATTTTATTCCCATTCAATTTGGAACAATTAACATTTAATGGTAAAACCATATTTTTACATCATTGGCTAAAAACCCACAATTTTTAATAATTTAACATGTTTATAACTTTTAGATGCAGTTAGAGCTTAAATCTTTATTATATGTTTATCTAAATGATATTGACTTGTAATTGTATTACCAAACTGTTTCATGAACTTATATTTTGATGCCTTTATGGCTCTTACATTGCATCATATATCTCCATGTTTATTTATACTAGATTGACATTGTTATCAACTTTGGTAATTGATAGAAGAATTCAATTTTAAGTAAACAGGTATTTTGACACAATCTGGCTATTAAATAGTAACTTACCTTTATTGAAAGAAATTTAGAAACAAGATTAGAATGCTTCTAATTTAACTTCAAGCTAAGAATATTCCAGATCTGGTGTTTTTCCACATGGGTTAAATGTTCTTAATGAATGATCTAGCATAAGGCAATAAAGTGTGTTGGCGATCAATAAATTTACTGGAAGGAGAAATAAAAATAGGGTTTGCTATGAGAACAGCCAATTTCGTGACAAAAAATTATGCAGCCAGTGCGCAAAAACATCAATTGAAGTATTTTTAAGGGCGACCCATAGTCATTCACCTTTGCAACCAAGTCTTTGTTTGCCAAGCAGTAGCTATTTATTATGGCCACCCTCACATAGCAAAGTTTTGCAATAGAGCTGGTTTCATGGTCACACTATTTTCATCTCAGCAACCGTGTTGCAAATATGGTCCAAGCTTAAACTGTATTATTATTATTATTATTAGCACCGCGTCTTACTACCCGTTCGGGTTATACGCACTTACGCTAATGTGTAATGGTAGGGTGATTGTGAGCTCAAATGAAGGACCTACAGTTTAACGTGGAATCCGAACCACGGTGGCGACCTGGCATTCCACACGTTCACAAGATGTCTTGTCAGAGGTGTAGGAAGGGTTTGGAAATCAGATAAATCTGTGCCGGGACCGAGGATCGAACCCCGGCTGCCAGCATAGAAGTCTGACACCGTACCCCTAGACCACCAGGTCACCCACCTTAAACTGTAAAAATAACTCTAACAAAATAAACAATTTTCTTGATACTAAAATGATTTCCTTTGGTTATTTTAAATTCTTCTACACCCAATGCCTTTACTAAGACTGTAAAACAGCAGCTTGGGCCTGCCATTGTTTGGATCTCAAACTTTCCACCTCTTACAAGCAAGGATATTTCCATACTTTTCAACAAACTCAACAATGGAATTTACACTATACTTTTCCAACATTACTAAGATAAAATAACATTAAAGTGTGAAGTCTGTTTTCAATTCGAAGCAAACTCAAACCAAATACATTAAATATTATCTAAGGTGAATTAATGTTGGGATATTTTTCTTTGATGTTTTATTATTGAAAAAATACATAATTGTGCTTAGTGATATAACTTTATACACTTAAATCACTTGGAAAGTTTTTTCTAAACCAGTGTTTGCAATATTCTGTTTTAATAAGATAAATTAAGTCATTATCACAACTTACAATTCAATAACAATTTTTTCACTTGAATATTAATTTTGTATGCTTAAAACACCTCAGAATTACAATAACTGATCATATATTGAGTAATTTAGCTCTCATAATTGCTATTCACAAAACTTTATAATTGTCGAAGCCAGAATTTTTTTCGAAGCTGACAATTGTTTAAAAGCTAAGTCAAAATTTGAAAGCTTTGCAAATCCCCTACATCCAAGTGTTTTTGTTAACAAGTACATGCTATAATCAATTATAGCTCACTGCTCACTAACAGTGGAAGGCGATGAGACATATCATTAACTTGATTGAATATTTACACACTACCCCCGAGTCTCATTTAACAATGTATCACTTAGTGATTTGTACATGAAGCTTTTATGTATTTGAGGAGCTTAATTTTATCACTAATAGTAGATTTAGGTTAAAATGCCCTACAGAGCATTAATATAGAATGTTATGTTTAAGTGAGTGATGGCTCTTCTAAATTTCTAAAGGGAACAATATTTTATGTATTGTGTAAACAAGATCAATGTTACAAATATACCTAGTTATATTATGTTAAACTTGTTAAAGGAGACCCGTTTTATAATATATTTGTTTATTTTTACTACTTTTACCTTGCACATACAGTCTATGAGTTCTTTAAAACTAATTGGCAAGATGTACATTTCAGAGACCTACTAAATTTGAGTATTAAACTTATTGAATCATAAAAAAAATATTTTTTTATAATTATTTACTAATATTGGCTCTTATTAAATAAGTACTTAACAAAGACAATACAATAAATTATTTTTATATGAGATATATATGCTATTTCCCATCTTCTCAAATGAGTATGCAACATATTTGTTCAATATTCTGCATTTTTTAGGAGTATTAAAATTAGGGTGTGTTGATTTGTTATAAGATATTCTGTAAGCTAAACATTTTCAGTCTTATAAATCAAATTTACATCAACAAAAAATATTTTTATTAAGCTAGTTCATGACAAAAAGAATCCAGTTAATCAAAGTCATGAATTTTTTAGTACTTAATATTTTATTTCTGTATTTATCAGCTCATGAAACCAGCAAAAAAGATTCATACCAATATATTTGCTTGTTAATTAAAACTTTTACTCATGCAGTAGCTAAGCTGCAGAAATAGAATGCACTTATGGTATGTACTAGCTACTGGAGTATGATAAAATTTAAAATAGCCGATTTTTCCATCTAATTAAAACAGTTAAGTTGATTGTCATAAAAACATTTATCAAGAGCATTACATAATTTTCCCTTGAACAATTATTACATTATATTAAAAATTAGACAGATGCATTTGACTTATATTTCAATGTCACAACTTAAAAAGATATGTTTTCCCATTTTTAAATGTAATAAGACCATAGGCATTATACTATTTTTGGCAAGTTAGTTATAACATTTAGTTTGCCAAATAAATTAGATGATGCAAAAAGTAAAATCACTGTCCATGTAACCCAACGGTTCTCCCTGTGTTTTTTTTTTAATGAGTGTCATTATGATGCACTTAACATTAAAAACATTAACTTAACTTAAAGAGGAGATAACTTTGGCGTTACGCTGCATTATTTTGAGTGAAATGTATTGTTCATGTTCCATTTTAAGGAAAACTTTTTCCTTAACAGTTAGAATTCACTTTTTTTTTTTTGTTTTTTTACATTAATTAAATCCTGTTATGCACTATTTTTTATATCAACGTAAATGTTAATTTGATCATAACTCCAGCATAAAGGTACATATCGGATGTAAACAAATTTAGTCCTATTTTCATGTATTATCACGCTGATCAGTACTGTTTACTACTTCTGACCTTGTATGGTAACTTTGATTGAACCTAGATGAAGTGTACACGATTTCAATTACTTTAAAATATCTTTACTATATATTATAACAATTCTTTGGTTAAAACTTACATTTTTTTAACATAAAAACACATAGGCTACCTAAGTACTGGAATGAAAATTTCATATTACTTTGAATGCTATGCCACCATCTCAAAAAGAGATAGGTATCGATAAACCTGGTAATTGTATTAATGATGTTCATTTGATTTGTTCCTAGTTTGTTATTGCACAATAAATGCAGACATTTCACACATGGGTACACAAAAGTCAACTCATTCAAATCCTGCTTACGATTAAAACAAGAATAATTATTAACCCCTTATCGCTAAATATTACATTAGTACATAATGTAACTACCGTATAGATAGATTCTTTTCCAAGCTCATGTTTTAGCAAATAACATATCAACCAAACTTGATTGATAAATAAGCCACATATATTTTTCTATATTGACACATGATGGCTAATCATGCAGCCTCCAGGATTGGAGAAACAAACGTTTTTTCTAGAGTTCAAAAGGTAATAGAGTATTGAGCTAAATTTGCTGTAAATATAAAACATTTAGGGCTGCATTTACAGTGTGCTATAGTAAAGGGCTAGATATAGGGAGGAGGTAAAGCCCAGGCTGCTGTCGTGAGAAGGGGGGGGGGGGGGAGGCCAAATGGGGGGGGNGGGGGGGGGGAGTGCCAAATGGGCTGTGTGGGGCAAAAGAATCTTCGCGACACAGAAAAAAGAAAGGATTTTAGATTTTTTGTTTGATAAAAAATAAATGATGTGTAAGAAAATACTTCAGAGAAGGCGAACAAACAAATTTTCCTTTTTGTGAAAAAATGTAAAGTAAATTAGGAAATAATTAAAGAAGCTTTAACAGGAATTTACGTGGTAAAGGACAAGGTTGGGTTGTTGGGTGGGAAATTGTGGTGCTGGTCAACCAAGCCTAAGGTCGTTTTGGTTTCTCTACACCTTGTGTGCATGCGGGCTAACATAGCTAAGGTTCTTCAAACCACATTGTGGGAAAAGGGTGAAAATGAAGCCAAAGTCTCTTTGTATGTGCCAAACAAAAATTTAATTTTAGTTTTAAATTTCAGCTCCTTAAGGAATTAAAATGCACTCACAGAAAAAAAGTTGTCAGGAAGTCAATGTGTCTGTAATGTTTGTGTAATGTGTCTGTAAAGCACATCCATGGGCTCGTCAAACTTTTGGTATCCTCTTGATATCCTTGTGTATGACCAATACAATCAATGAAACCAGAGAAAAGGCAAAATAACACTTGTTGAGCCCCACTTTTCATGAATTTCGAATAAAGAAAAGGAATATTTTTTTTCGTGGAGAAGAATAAGAGGTTCAAATGTCTAGCAAAAAATAAATTCAAGATACTTCTTTTGGAAGTAATGTACAGGCTGCTTTCTGAACTAAGAAAGAGAATTGAAGCAATGGAGGAACTAGATGAGAAATTTACTTTCCTTAATGGATACGAGCTCGTCACTTTCTGTAAGATAACTTAGGTCAAAGGCAGCTCGGCTTGCTGAGATGTATTCAATATATCTTTGTAAATCCGAGCTTGAACTACAAATAGAGAGCTTTACGCATCATGCTCTGAGCCTAGACAATTTTAATAATGCATCTTCTAAAGCTCTTATTAAGGCTTTGGAACTACGTCATAGACCTTGAAGGGTGTAACTGATGTCCCAAAGCCCTACTCGGATAAGCAAGAAGTGTAAAACAGTGGTTTGGGACTCTCACCCAGCCCCCTATTGAGTAGTGTTTCCACATGTAACTCTAAAAACAGTGGTTTGGGACTCTCACCACAGCCCCCTATTGAGTAGTGTTTCCACATGTAACTCTAAAAACCTTTATTTGGTTTGCATTCTTCTATTAATAATAATATGCTTTTTCTTTTGTTTCAGAACCTTCACGAAATGCGACAATCCGTTAATAATTAATTTTCCGAAAACCACAGTGTGACCAATTGGTCGGTATATGTTGGAATTCGTCCTCTTGTTCCCCTTCAGGGAGCATTAGAGCAAGCTAATCTGCTTCTGCTCTCCTAAAAATTTATTTTCAAATGTGGACTTGAAGATGCATACACAAACATTAAAACACCTCTGAAGATTTTTTTTTCCAACACTTCCTTAGACTTGCATTAAATGAACAGAGTTTCAGCAAATAAAACGGATTAAAACCTATTTGAAGAACACGAGACAGAAACGTCTCTCAAACCTCAGTATAATTAACATCGAGCACAAAGTGGCATCACAAATATTGTATGATGTCATTAAGGCATTTGTAGACAAGCGATCTTGCAAGATGATGTTCTAGACTAGGAGTATTTTTGCAATCACTTTTGTATGTGTTATCATAATTGTGTTCAAATCGTTAATAATACTTTCATTTTTAAAAATGTATTTTGTATTTTCTTAATTCCTAACAAAAAAAACAATAATCTTAATCTAAAAATCAAACAATTTTTTTAGTGCACAAGTAAAAAAAAGTTTTATGAACAGCTGACTGGCCAAAAAGCGGGGGAGGGAGGTGGCATTTTGAGGTTTTGCCCTAAAAAGAAAATGTCTTGTTCCAGCCCTGTATTATACTTCAGTTTCCTTTTAGCTCCTAGCTAAAGGTTACAGTCCAAAAGTTGCTTATATATCTTATACATTGTTCGGCTAAAATTCAATTTTCATACGGAAAAGGACTTCAAGAAAATAATCTTTTTTTTTTCAGTAAACATTAATAAGATTTTACCATTAATATTATTTTATAGGTATCTAATATAAATGATAGTTGTAGATCTAGTAATTCTTTTTTAACTTCTAGAAAAGCCCATACTATGAAAATTGGACTATATAGACCTATACATTCTTATCAGTTATCACTGCCAATAACTGAAGTTGGAAATTCTACACTTGAAATATAAATATATTTTTGAGGTTGTGGAGTTTTATGGAAATAGTTAACATTTTAGTGAGATAAAAAAAAAATTAATAAACCACGCATGGTTTAATTTAACAAATTATCATTTATTTTTTATGGTTTTCAAAGCTTGTGTTTGAATTAAAATTTATATTTTCGTGCTTGAGTCATGTTGTAAAAGTAACTATCAACGTTTTGGCTTTAATTTTACCATCAAGCGGACGTACTGGCCGGCTTATGTTGCTGACCAAACAGTTTCTTAATATGTATGATAATGTGAAGTATTACAGCCCCCATCCGGCTACTTCTTAATGCCACTCAGTTGGCAATACTTTCTGAGGAGATCAATGTAATGTATAACTAAACCAACATATACTTATATAATTGTGTGTGTAAAACATATAAAAGGAACAAACACAATATGGCTTTAACAATGAAAATAAGAACACATTTCACACTTTACATTGCTGCCATTGGACAAAGAGGTCATGGCTGCCTCTTCAAGAAAATTGATAGTTAGTGCCCAAACCCCTGACCCATGTCTCATTCTATCGGAACGCAGCAGGAGGGAGTGTGAAACTTGCAACAAAAATTCCTAAAAGAGGAAATTAAAAGAACACAAAAGGGAGAAAAAAGGAAAATAGAAATATTAGCTAAATACTATAAAGTAAATTCACATTCGAAACTCAAAATACCCTTCAAAATTCGAGGAATTCTTTCTAATATTCCAAGGAAGCATTCCAAACTTCAAGACAAAATAAATGTAGCTTGAATTTACACAGCAAGGTCTGAAGGAGTTGACCACATAAAATAATGGCAAGAAATTCGTTGGATTACAAAACATATCAATGTCTATCAATAAAAGTAAAGTTGACAGGGCCACCTGGAGCCAAGAAGAATTCAAACTGTAGGCCCATTTCACCATCAAATTTTACTTCAAACTCCTGAACAATCTGGAATTCAAGAAACAATGATAATAAAGTAGTTTTTGCCATAGATATAAAATGAGTTATAAAATGGTAAATTTTTACACACAATCAATTCGATAACAGTGTCAAATATAACATCGTCAAATTAATATCTTCAAATATATTAGTATACTTTTATTATCTTATTCGCAGTATTTTCTTAATTTAACACTCACTATTGTGTAATATTTTCATAATAAAGTCTTAGTACCCATCTGAGCTATATACCCCATAAACATGGTTATTGAAAGGGTTTCGTGCACCCTAGGCAAGACTTAAAATTTGCACTCAAAGCTATATTCTGTAAAATGTAAATAAACCGCACATCCTGCCTAATACATAATATGTTGCCAAAATATCAGACAAAAAAATAAAAAATAGTAATAATAATAAAAAGAGAGAAATTTAATAAAGCTGTAAACCACCCTCCCCTCCACTCTCATCTCCCCCCTTAATCAATGCATGCAAACGTATCCTTCCAGTCAAACTTTGCCCTCCTACCATCGTAGTTAAGACCTGTTCGGGCCAGTGTCGTGAAGATTAGAACCTTTTCTTCCTCCTTTTCAATCCTTCTTCACCTCTCGTTTTCATCTATCTATAATTAACATTTGTTACCACAGAAACACTAGCAGCATCTACAATACTACACTAGTCTTTACTTTTCATTTACGTTGGCACCAGAATTTTCTGGACCTTTTTCACAATGTTATTAAATTATGAAGTATGTCGACTTGGTTACTATGTGTTTTACCCTGGGGATAACACCTAAACCCATCACTTAGGTTAGCTTGAAAGTTTATTTTCACCAATAATTCTTTCTGGTTATTCACGTTAGTCTTATTTAACCTTTGTATTTCTCATTTTTTTTAGGTTAGCCTTACTTACTTTCGGTATCTTGTCTTTTACCTTTTTGTAATTTTTCCATTTTTTATTTCACACCCATTTCTTAATAATTTGCATTGGTTTGTCTCAGACCTGAAGATGGCTGATAAAACCCGAAACATGTAGTTACATCTTCAATCCAACCTAATGGAGTAGGAGTCTTAAGGAGAGGAACCAAAATACTCCATTTTGTCATTCTTCAGTTATAGTATTTATTGTTTTAATAATTTATTCCATGATTTTGATCAATCCTCTATTTCAATAATTTTCTCTAATGCTTTATGACTCTAAACATGTTTGACTTTTTATCTGTGTTTTATAAGTTTTAAGGTTGGTTGAACCTATGTGCACTTTCTATCACAGATAAACTATTCTAATTACTAATTATTTCAACCTATAAGCCTTAGGGAATTTTTATACTTTATAATTTTAATGTGTATAATAAATTAATTTTTTACAGTGTTTTTGGAACTCACTATATATTTTCTCTTTCACTATTTTGTAATGGTGTAATATATATTCCTTCTTATCATCTAACTGTAATGTTAATGTTCCAGTGGTTTAACTTTTATTAGGCTTTAAATATTATTTTGTCATAGGACTACTGTATTTATTCGTATTGACGGGTTCTTAATCAATATTTTTTCTAATTTTTACCCTGGAATTCTATTCTTAATCGTTCTGGTATATCTTAATGCTTTCTTCATCTTATGATTTTTCTAAACATTTTCTTTGTCAATATTTCATAATAATGTCTTAACATCTAAGCAATTTAACTTTTGTCTAACAACCTTAATTGTCACAAAGTATGTTCCTTTCTAATATATATTATCCCCTTCTTCCCTTCCTTTTCTTAATTTTCTCAGAAGCTTTTAATTAAATATCAAAGTGATTTGCCGAAAAAGTGACCCAGAGCCATAAAGCCATAAAAGTGATTCAAGCAATCTTTTTTTTTTATATATATATGTTCCTAATATTAGATAATATATTTAGATGTAATTTCTTTATTTATAAATGATTATTAGCTTAGTTAATTTATATAATTATTTTTTTAAACATTTAAACTACATTTTGTTGGAATGTTCCACCTATGACCTAAGAACCACCCAGGGTTACTTACTGGCCCCACCTATATATCATATATCACTAAACATGAAAGCTTGTTACCTTGGCCAGTATGAGGTGCAGCTCTTGGTCAACAAACCTCTTGCCAGGACACATTCTCCGACCACACCCATACGGGATAACAAGGAACTGACTATTCTGAGTCGACTTTCTATCGCTGCCTGGCAACCAGCGCTCTGGATAGAACTCCTCTGGTCTTGAGAAGTTGGTCTCATCCTTGCAAGCTAGCCACGTGTGACACACAACTGACGTCTACAGGACATGAACAGACACAATTCTAAATATTGCAAAAACACACCTAAGAAAGTAATACTTTTATAATTCTGCAACAAAGTCGTTCATTTAAATCTTAAAAATAAAAAAATAAATTGTGTAAAAATGATATCAATAAAATGTATTTCCAGGAAGGCGTATATACTGTAGAAAATTACTCACCCCCGCTGGAATATTATGTCCACTAAGTTCCATGTCTGTTTCCAGTGTTCTTGCTATGGCGATAGCTGCTGGAAGAAGTCTGTAACAACACCAAAATCAAACTATTACTGGAAAAGGGCAAAAATAAAATCAAACAATAATATTGTATGGTTTATAAGTGATTTTGAACTAAGTAGTTGATTGTAACCTTTACATCCATTTCTGTTTCCAGCCGGCGGCCTGGGATTGTTTTTATTCAAGCAATATATTTTCCATTACCGGCTTGCTAGGCCTGTCTTAGCTACATATGTCTTATAA
The DNA here is from genome assembly GCA_902151445.1 of Timema monikensis. Classification (NCBI taxonomy): domain Eukaryota; kingdom Metazoa; phylum Arthropoda; class Insecta; order Phasmatodea; family Timematidae; genus Timema; species Timema monikensis. The sequence continues at coordinate 17,971 of CABFVZ010003613.1, forward strand.
CCTAACCCAAGACTAGGACGGGCTCAACATGACTCAGACTTAGTTGTGTATAATACCTATGTGAATAAATAAATATGATAGCTTTGTGCTTCATTTTTCCACAATTCTAAGATATGCATCTACTAGATGCTGAGGAAGATATCGTGAAGTCATCGAAATAGTCAATTGTTTGTAAAAGTGTGCTAATGTTTTTACTTTTATTTGTATTTAATTTTTCAACAACTCTTTATCACATGTATTTCTTACATAGGACCTAGTTATATGAATCCTAGTTTACCTGTATGATTCTTTGACACAAGCGTGTAGATATTGAGCTTCTTTGAGCGAGTCCCCCGTGATCTGGTACATGTTTTGAACCTCTTCAAACAGTCGCTGCTGGGAATCAGGATGTTTGGCCAAAAAGTAGAGCAGGAACATGAGTGAGTTGCTCAGCTACAAGACAAGTCATTTACTAGACAAATTATCATTGGATTATTATAAAGTAAAAAAAACAATCTATTAACAACTAAATTTAAGGATTAGGAATGAGGAAGGGTTGTTATATAGAAAAATAATTTCACCAACATTTTTAGATAGTGGTAAAATCACAATGATAAATAATAAATAGTACAGTCAAGCCTGGTTTTAGTGAACTTGGTTGTAATGAACATTTATCTACACTGAACCTAACTCATTGGTTCTAACCCATATACATTTCAATATGTGTTAAAAAAAAATTGTTTATAATGAACCCTCAACTTTGGTTTTAGTGAACAGAAAAATTGAAACTTTCAATAAGAAATGTCACTACAACATCATAATTCTTTAAAATACTAGCTTTTTTGGTTGTTAAAACTTGAAGACACCGATTCTCTACTTTAGTTCTTGTTTAGGTAGCACAAAGCTGGACTGAAAGTACGGAATAAGGAGGGGG
>CABFVZ010003613.1:18994-69998 GCA_902151445.1 Timema monikensis
GGGGGGGGGGTGTTTTTAGCTTAAACAGTGACTGTACTCACTGACCTAGATTAAGTTTTAATACCTTTGTCTGCGGCAAGTAAAGGAACATAATCAGAGTTGTATTAATACAACAGGAGTTACAGGATAGCGAATGACAGATGGTGGCCATTTAGTAATTGCTTTCACTGATCCCTTTCTTAGAGAGGGTATATGAAACTACAAAAATTATACTTTTCTACTAAGTTTAGTTTATTGAATGCATGGATAATGTGGAATCAAGTGTGGAAAAAGAGCAGACTCTATAGAAGGATCTGGAAAAAATATTAACTTAAACAGTATACAGTAAACAATAGCATTTTACGGATTTTTTTAAAGATTAATTAACAAATATTTTCAAAAGAGAGCTATTGTATTTAACTCTTATTTTGTTTGTCCCTAACCCGCTACTTTAAGATTTAATGATTTTTAAAAAAAATCTGTTTTAGTGAACTTGAGACAGGGTGAACAAAATATCTGAGTCCATGGAGGTTCATTATAACCAGAGTTGATTGTATATATAAAATTTCACCTCTAATACATCCAACCAAAATTTGAACCTTGGCCTACTCATCAACAACAATTAAATATATTTCACACCTGACATCTTAAACAGCATAACCACTGGTTTAGGTTACAGTTTTTATTAATATATATCAACAAATAGGTTGCAAATCAATATAATTACAGGACTGTCCAAATGGAGATCACAATTGAATTAATTAAATTAGTAGAAAAATGACCCCAAGACATGAGAATCAAATCCAAAACCTTTGGCTTAGCATGGCAATGCTCTACCATCGAGCTATCCAAAATGTTTCTCCTGCTCAGGCTCATTCTTCACTAATAATTTATGGCCGAGTCTGTGATGGATATGTGGAAATTGTAAGCTACAAGTGAGCTTTCAGATACCACAGCTATCTGTGAATTGGAGGACTGTTTCGCTGCCAAGTATACATTACAAGATTGTAATTAAATCAAATTCCTTTAATATCAACACACAGGCTGCAAAATTGTAACTACTAGATTATTCATATGGTAAAAATCACAATTCATTTTAATTAAATTAGTTGAAAGATGACACCTGAACACAGGGATCGAACCCAGGACTTGTGGCTTAAGAGTGCCAATGTTTTAGCCCGGGTTCGATTCCTGTGTCCAGGTGTCATTTTTCAACTAAATTAAATTAAAAACTATTGTCAAGACAGAAAACTGTACCAGCATACTTACATGAATTAGATAGATGATTGATAGCTTTTGGAGGTATCCCAAACACGAATTTACACAAACAACATGTGTTAAGACCAAGCGAGCAAACCTACCACCGTTTAATTAACAATACTGATTTTCGTTCTAAAATTTTAAGAAATAAAATATTATTTTTTATATTTATTTTGTTCGTTTAAATTATTCATCCCCTTTCCTTCTGCAACAAGCTAACAGATTTTAGGAAAGATTTTTTTCTCTCTCCAAGTCTGCATGCATTGACCGATTTTCTTACTAATAACCATCTTGAAGGCTTTTTATTCATAGGAAAATCAGTATATATATATATTTTCTCACACACACAGTCTGACACCTTAGCTAAATTGGTAGTGTGTCTGCCTACTGAGCTAAGGGTCCCAAGTTTGATTACCAGCATGGTCGAAAATTTATCATTGATGAAAATATAGGTTTACTCTATTCCAAAGATAAGTTGACAGCTGGGGACTGGAAGTTGTTCCTGTCCTAGACTTAAGAATATAAGACATATGAAGCTACGACAGGCGCCAGCTGATAGTGGAAAATATATGGCTCTGGTCAAAGAAAACTTACCCAGGCCATAGACTGGAAACAATAATGGATGTTAAAAAAACAACATAATATATATTATTTTAAAAATCTTACTCCTTGAATTCCAGCTGCAATAAAGTCTATGATTCCCGCCTTCTTCTCTCTAACATCCAGCCCAGGTGCGCGCAGTATGGATGTGAAAACACTCTGAATTCCATCCATAGCACATGTTTCCATTTCTTCAGTCATTGCCACTTCCACAAGCTCAGAGATTATACTGGAAAACATCATTCAAGAATAGAAACAATATACTCACGATAATTATCACCCAAATACCTAATATTTTTTTCTCCATTTCACCTTTCTATGACACACCCAATAACACAAGAGATGATTATTTCTTACGGTAAAAGTTAGTGTGATGGGTAAATTTGTATTTCTTACTCATAATATTCCTCTTCACTCTGAACTATTCTCTTGTAAGCATCAGTCTGATAAAGTTTCCATAGAGGCAGACCATAGTAGGTGTCTCTGGATGCGATGAAGTGTTCCTTGACAGCACGGGCCAGTCGAGAGGCGAGGGTCCCCAAGTCTTTATCAAGGAACCCTAGTCTACGACCCAGGACCAATACGCAGATACCTGTAAACTGTCCACTATCAGAAACTTGGAATTTTATAAAAATATAAATTAACCTTTAATGACATTTTAAATGCATTTTTATATATATTAATACACAAGTAACAAACAAACTTCATATTAGATACCCACAATAAAGTGATTTTTTTTTGGCATTACATCTTACTATCCGTTCAAGGGTTGTACGCTTGTTTACTAATTACACTAATGGTTTGGGGGATTAAGACGGTTATATTTAAAGTGTACACGCATTTGCATGAAGGGAGAGTGAAAACCACCCTTGGTACACCTGACCGAGACTTGAGCCTCGATCTCCCTATCATCAGCAGTCTAATCTATTGCAAGATTAGTGCTCTAAGCCATTCGGCCTCCAAAGTGGGTCAATAAAGTTTACTGACTGCAAGACAGGGGCTCTATCCCCACCTATATACAATGAGAGGAATTTTTTTCTTCCCTTATTTGGCTTATAATCTCTTCTCCAGGTTAATACTGGTTTACTTCCTTAAATGTCACCCTCATTTTATCTACCCCTAACATAACTATCTAAAAGCGTAATAGTACTAAAAACATACTAAATTTTATTATTAAAGACCAGACTTGGTACCAAGGATAGGAGATATCCGAGTGATATTAAAAACACAAATAAATCAGAAAGTTCCCTCCTAACAATACAAAGTCATGGTTTTAATTATACATTTGACACAGGCTCTATAAATAACTAGGTATATAAAAAGAGGGGAAGAATGAGGACAGTAAATAGAAAATGCACTAGCATTTAAAATGGCTACAGGATTTTTTTTATATTGTCACATTAAACGCATTTTTCCTGACAACAGCTTTTATATCTAAAACCACATTAAGACCCCAATAATTTTTTTTCCCATGTCTTACTACTAGTTCAGGTTGTATACTTATGTATAACATGTTTGGGAAAGGAAGGTTGAATTTAAAGAAAGTACCTGCATTTGCATGGAAGAAGATTGGAAAACATTTCCACATTGAGATTTTTAGGCCCTATGTTTGCTCAAACTTAATTTAAATTAGAAAATGTAGAGGAACTGGTTATGCTTCAACAGAACTTTCACAAAGTAAAGCTAAATATGCTATAGTAGTATATTAAGTATAAATCCTTGAACCTTTAAAGAAACAATTTAATTATTTTTTTTTAGATCAAATAGGACTGTTTTAATTTATAATTTGAAATTTTATAGGCCTGTGACAAAGTCGTTTGCAAAATGAAATGTCCACCTGAATCTGCCTTTGCCGGAGTGTAATTTTGTAATGCCCGCCCGAAACAAATAATTACTGCTCAACCACCCTCAGTACACCTCGGGATTCTAACCCTGATTTCCCTGTCATTGTCAGTCAACTACTATGAAGAACATTAGCCACCAAAGCATTTTTTTTTTCTAATTTAAATATAACAGAAACATCTTTTAACCATAGTATAAAGCGCATTATAAAGGCCTCATGATTTTCTCAACAGATGGCAGCAAAATCTAAATTTGAGCTAAAATTGTACTTTCCCCCTTTCTCCTGTGTACCCTTCATTTGTCTAGAGAAAGCTACAGTGAAGATCATAATCGTGAAAACTAGCCCTGGTGCACCAGGGCAGTCAGGTGAGAAGACCAGCCCTTGTTTTACTCACTTTCCAACGATATCTTGTTGGCGAGCAGGTCAAAGTTGTGTATAGTGTTACCACCGTCCCTCAGTCCTCGGAGAAGTGAGGTAAAGTCCTCGGTCACTTGATGTAATTCTGGGAGGAACTGTAGCATTGTCTTGGCACTGGTAAGCTCTGGGGTCAGCACCGATCTCAGCTCTTGCCATTTCTCACCCTGTCTGAACACAGTACCTCACTTTAAAGATAAGGTGGGGGAGTTAATCAAATAGTTGCAGTAAAGATTTTTTATTACTTAAATATTTGTTAAAATCTTACAAACATTTGAAAAGGAACCAAGTAATAGATTTATAATCTTAGGAAGCAACGTTAAAGATAAGTTTAACCAATAAGGAACCAATAATGCTTCAAAGATAGAATAGTAGTGTTTTAGAATGAGAACATAATTTTCAAAACCTCTTAAAATAATTGATTGTTGAAATGAAATCAGAACAAATCTGGATCATATTTTCTGCTAGGCACCATATATATGCACAGTACCTAGAGGTTTTACAAATGTTTCATGGCCCATGAAAATAGAATTTTTATAAAAAAAATAAGCTAAAAAAATCTTTTAAAAATAAGGAGAAAAAAATTTTAAGACAGAAAAAGTAGCCAATTTTTAAAATTATATTCAAAAAATATTTACAATTTAGTCTTAAAGTGTTGTAGAATTAATTGGTTTGCATTGGGCGCCAATGTGATTGAAGTGACACCATTTAATTAGCTGATAAATACCCCGTGATCGAGCAGTAATTAAAGTGGTACTGTATTTCAGTTATATAATTACATACTGGATTTGTGTTGTGAGATAATTGGTTTTTATAATCCTGTGATTGTATGCCAATTATTATGATACTGTTTTACAATGTGATATTTTAATTTAATAAATAAGACCTCTAATGTTGCATACGATTTATTAAAGTGATTTTATCTTTGGCACTAAACATATAATTGTAAATAATACAGTTTAGTTGAACTACAGATGATATTTCTGTTATATTACAACTATATATTTTACCGGCACTGAATATTACTGTCTTTGATTACAAAGTTCTTATGTGATGGTGTCCACTGTAATGGATTCATATTCACAAGCAGCTTATATATGACCTACCCCTTTCCTCCCTAACCCCATCATCATCAGTGCCAAAACCAGCTAATAGAAAGCGTTCTGGTGACAGGTGTTATGAAGACTAGCTTCCTATTGGGTAGAGGGAGCTAGCGTCACTTGCTTTTTTTTGTTAACACTATGGAGTTGATTTTTGAAAGAAAAAATAAGTCTTATGGTGGAATATATTGACATCAGTTCTGAAAATCATGTGATTCTCCATGGATGAAGTATTAAAAGGATATTTTACATACAATACTTGAAGAAAAATGCACTTCATCCATGACATTTTTAATATGCGAGGGGTCCTAATCAGTATTATTACAGTCTGTTTATAACATTTCTTAAAATAAAGTTTATTTTATCAGCTTTTCATTGCACCAAAGTCTTTTCAATAACATCCTTAATGTTTATATTACAAGTAATATCACTTTCAATGCATATAAAAGCCAAAGAAAATAGGTGATCTTGGCTCAGAGTTGATCGCATAAAAGTTATTGATTTACTTAAGCATAGAAAATGATACATTTTCTGCATTTTATCCAATTATTAAAAAATAAATCCGCGAATCAATGTGCATATTTGGAAAACTTATAGCAAATTTCTCTTTTATTTGGGAGTTTATCATTTCTGTTACATATATTAGGTCCTGTATAATGCAGAAATCATCACAAACTCGTCAAAAATGTCTTCTAAGTCTGACAAATAAATGTTGACTAAATTAATTAGATTTAGACTAAGCTTATCCTTTGATAAAGATTTGTCTTGAGAAAACTAAAAGTGTCATGTAATGTGCTGTATGTCTTTTTGTTATTTCTGTGATGTTTACGCCTACAATACAATATAAAAAATCTGAAATGCATATTTTGCAGTTATTTGTTATACTAATTAATAACTATTTTGTTTCATCAGTCATTTACTTTTCGAGGTTCAGGCTTTTTACTGTCTAAACAGAATTTTAACCTAAGTTCTTTTGCTATATTGCAAAACTTCCATCCCAAACATCAACCAAAATCCTGAAGGGCATTATGTAATTTTGAAACTGTGCACCACTCAATTTCAGGTTCTTCTATCAATATATAAAAGAATATTTTCCCATATAACTTTCATGAATGCAATTTTTAAGCTATTTAGATATATATATATTTTTTTTTTACCAAAGCTTTTCCCTCATGAGTCACTATTAGCACCTGCTGTAAAAAAGTAATAATATTTTAATGTTTTATTGGTATTATTTTATCGGTATAATCATCTACCTACTAAAATGACAGCTGAAGATCACATTAATTGATGTATGCATATGTGGAAGTAGAAATAGTGACTTACTAGCTTTAGATATGTCAATTCATAATAAAATGGAAGTATATTTATTAATACCTGACAAGGGGGTAGAAAGCTCATTCTACTAGGGGGTGAAGGGGGTATGTTAGAAAATGCTAGTATACCTTCATCCAAAAAAAGTTTTTACACATATTTATGAACAAAGGGTGGGGGAAGGGAAGGGTCCAATACCGTCCCTTTTTTCTACAACCTTGGTACCTCGATGTACACTCATAGTAGGCCTACATTTTGAGTCACTTGGGCCTCACAGGCCTTCACAACAAGTGAAGATATATCCGTAACTTTTAGTCAAGATTGTAACCAGTTTGTCGGTGGTGCCTTGCCATGGTTAAAAGTAGACCCTTGTTATACATTCTCTCCCCCTATTTTTTTTAGCCCTGCGTCTTACTGCCTGTTCAGGTTATACACCTATGTACTAATTACAATAATGGGTTAGGGATTAGGAAGGTTTAATTAGGAAGAAGTGCACCCGAGTTTGCATTGAGGGAGAGTGGAAAACTATTTAGGAAATATCTCAGTGCACCAGATCGGGATCGAACCCTGATCTCTCCGTCCTCTGTAGTTTAGCCAAACATGAGATTAGCACATTAGACCATGAGGCCACAGAAGCGTGTTCTCTCCCCTTCTTCTTCCCTTTCTATTGACCAAACTAATTCTAAGCTAACTTACTCACAAGGCAGAGCTAATGCTAAGCCAACTTACCCACAAGGCAGAGCTAATTCTAAGCTAACTTACTCATGAGGTAGAGCTAATGCTAAGCTAACTTACTCACGAGACAAAGCTAATGCTAAGCCAACTTACTCACGAGACAAAGCTAATGCTAAGCTAACTTACTCATGAGGCAGAGCTAATGCTAAGCTTACTTACTCATGAGGTAGAGCTAATGCTAAGCTAACTTACTCATGAGGTAGAGCTAATGCTAAGCTTACTTACTTACGAGGCAGAGCTAATGCTAAGCTAACTTACTCATGAGGTAGAGCTAATGCTAACTTACTCATGAGGTAGAGCTAATGCTAAGCTAACTTACTCATGAGGTAGAGCTAATGCTAAGCTAACTTACTCACGAGACAAAGCTAATGCTAAGCCAACTTACTCACGAGACAAAGCTAATGCTAAGCTAACTTACTCATGAGGCAGAGCTTATGCTAAGCTTACTTACTTACTCACGAGGCAGAGCTAATGCTAAGCTAACTTACTCATGAGGCAGAGCTAATGCTAAGCTAACTTACTCATGAGGCAAAGCTAATGCTAAGCTAACTTACTCATGAGGCAGAGCTAATGCTAAGCTAACTTACTCATGAGGTAGAGCTAATGCTAAGCTAACTTACTCATGAGGCAGACCTTGGCTGGCATATCTGTCTGGCCGAGACTGCCTGTAGTGGGCTATAGACGCTGTGGGAGGTCGAACCGGGAACTTGCTGGGATATCTGAGGACTTTCTCAATGTCACCACGATCCATAAGGTTTACTATTGGATAGTTCCACAAGAATTCTTCTTTGAAAATAGGTCCATAACGCATGAACATGTCTAAAAAAAAACACATGGCTATTATAATTTAATTTACAGGTCACAGAAAAAGGTTTCATTGGTAAAAAGGTGATTAAATATTTTTACTGCCTTTGGCATCAGATACTTAATTTATTGACAAATTATACTAACATAGACATACAACAAGTTATTACTCTTAAGTCAGTGGCGGCTTTTTATAGGCACTGCAGAACTGCAGCACCCCCTATTTCCACTTGATATTATCAATAACATTTAATATAATGAGTCCTTTTTTCTTTAATTCTTACTTTATTTTTATAGTACAATATATATTCCTTAAGCTTAATGTCAGTACTTCAGTAGCCATCCCCTAGTTTATGAAAAAGATGGAACTGTGCGCTTCACAGTGCCAGCTATGTGGTGTTTGACTGTTGTGCACATGCGCACATAGGAGGGGAGTGGGGAGGAAGGCGAGACTGTCAGGTAGAGAGAGCACTGTTGCTATCGCAGTGATGGTGGAAGAAGTTTTTTTTACTCAGCATGTGTTGGGCTTAAAAACCGTGTACCATAGTCTTGAATGTGATAAAGTGTAGAATTAGATTATTATTCTATTTCCAGCTATTCTCTTTGATTCTTTTTTTCAGTTTTTTTTTTAACAGAAAAACTAAATGCGCTTGCAGTACTTTCAATGGAGAAAAATTTCCTCAATTGTCATCCAGAGATCAAGGAGAAAATTATTGAACTTTTTGTGCAAATTAAAACAAGAAGAATGGATTTCATTTTTAAATCAATAGATTAAGCTTGAACTGTAACAATTTAAGTTAAAGTAAGTAAATAATGTTTTTATTTTGTTAAGATTTTATCAAGCTCCTGAATAAATTTTCTTCTTATAAATGGTTTTTTTCCTTTTACACAATTTTAAAACAAAGGTTAAAAAAATTCCGGATCAGCACCCCCACTAATTTTAGCTACGAGCCGCCACTGCTCTAAATTGTGTTATGTAGCATTTAAATGGCAGCCAACCTCTCCAGCTCCCGTCAGTGATTTCAGAGTGATTGTCCCTGAAAATGCCAAGAGAAAAACTGTCACTATAGTTTAACTAGGTATGCTATTTAACTTAGGATCAATCCTTACTTTGTGTGGTAATATTTCTATATTCACCTCTTCACTAACATAGTTTTTTTAAATATTGCATAGTCACCAATCCAAATGATTATAGATTACATAATGATCATTAAAATTATTACTGTACACAACTAGGAATTTTGATGGATCTTATTGATACTGTATTTAGAGATTCCTTGTATTGATTTTTATTTAAGCTAAAAATTAATATGTCTCTTTTCTTAATATATGATAACTTTTAGCTATATTATAATTAGCAAGATTACTCACCTCTATTCTAATAAACTCGATTTATTCAAGTATCAAACAAACTTTTGGATAAGAATGGGAAACCTTCAAAATATGTTAGATCAGTACTAGTATATTGCCCCTCGGACCCCTACACACGGTCAGTCAAGCACATACAGTCTTGGCCCAGCGTTTAGAGATGATGTATTGTTTTAAATAATTCTAACTATGAGTATGTAACAGTAGAGTCACTAATGATAGTAATTCAATGTAGGTATCTTAATCCATTCGAAGAATCTTTCTTCTATCATTCGGCTCATATCACATTTCATTTAATAAATGTACATGTAAATAATTATCTCTTAAGTAAGCATGGACCCCCTTTGGTGGCCACATGGTCTGACATACTACTCTCACAGACTCACAGACTAGAGTGCCGATGACGGGGAAATTAAGGTTTGAATCTCGGGGGGGTGTATATTGAGGGTGGTTGTTCCAATATGATTTCCCTTTCTCCCTCCACGCAAATTTGGGTACACTTCCTCTACATATGTCCCTTTTTAACCTGTAAAACCAATAGTTTAATTAGTATATAGGTGTGTAACCCAAACGGGTAGGAAGATGCAGTGCTAAAATAAAGTAGCCATGACTTAAACCATCTAACTTCTTTTAACTTTAGTATTTTTTATAAAACTTTTTATTCTTTTACAAACCAATTAACAGATTGAAACCAAATAAAACTCTTCTTGCCTCAAGATTGATATTTTATCCACTGGGATTGCAAGAAGATGACTTAGTTTCCAACTACATGCTCCATCTTAACTGCACAGTTCTGGTTTGTGCAATTTTCAAGCAGATCTCTTAATAGCACATGCTGCACAAACTAACAGTCCCTACACCAGGCATGTCAAACTTGCAGCTCGCGGGCAACATGTGGTCCGATTCATGATTCTGTGCAGCCTGTGAACCTTTAGATGAACCATCATACAATGTGGCCCAATTCGTCTTTTTTATTAACGTGGTAGGAATAAAACATTCGGGATTATGACATTTTGAAATTTGTCATTTTGTGAAATTTATCATTACTCATCAAAGATTGATCCCCAAAAATGGTTAAATTTGCATACCAAATATGTGTTATATTTGTCAGCATACAAGTTTTTTTTCGCTCATGAAAAGGAATAAACACCCGGGCGATAACATTTACCGATATGCATTTGTCCCCTATTTTGCAGGTGATTTCAACACAAGATTTAAAGCCACTTACAAAACTGATGCAAATGTTAGGTTTAAAATTTTTGATAAAAAATTATAGAAGGTCTTAACATTTTATGTAATTTTGGTTTTATTTTTGTTATAATAAGGATTTAAAAATGTAATATTTTCATTTAAAACGGTGACAATATTGAACTTTCTAAAATGCCACACCCTCATTATTTTCAATGTTCAATGTGGCCCTTATAGTCAAAAGAGTTTTGACACGCCTACCCTTTACATGCTCAGTCATAATAAATACATTTGAAAGTAGAATAAAATTGAGTGAATACCTATTATAATGGCTTTCCCAAATAATTTACTTAAAATATTCTAATAAGTATCAAGTACAATGTGTAAAAAAATATATTTTATTTCATTTTATTATATAACAGTAAATACCTTTATGACTTGGTGGCATTGAGGGGATATGCAATTTTATTTAATGCAAAATTTGTGAGGAGATGAAGTTACAATTACTTAGAATTAAGAACTTAAAAAATAGTTGAGTTTAGAAAAAAAAATGTACAAGCCGGTTTGGCCACAATATTCTCGAACCTTAAATGGTTTCAAATCCCAACTTGCTGTTAGCACCTCATGATGGTTTTCACTATCACTGCACACAAATGTAAGTGAACTTCTTTCCCTTCTCAGATTGATCAAGCAGTTGTATAAAACACTAAATAAAAGTGAAAACTATCATACCTGCGTATGCTTCATGCAATTTTCCAATGTTATATCTCAGTGTGAAGAGCCAAGTGGTGCCGAATATCGGCAATGCAGGTTTTGGTCCTGGGACATCTTTTACAGTCTTTTGCTTGCTCTGACCAAACACTCCTGTTGACACAATGACATGGTGATAAATTGCATCTCTTAACATGGGAAATATATAATAGGATTTATTTGGTGAACAAACCCTTATAAAATAAGTTACAATCATGTTTGTTCAACAATGATAACATTTAACTGTGAGTCTATTGTTGGTGTTATTTTATATTAAATGATCCATCAAGAATGACAGCTACAGATCACATAACTTAACACTAAAAATATATGAAAGAAGATCTAGTAATTTTCTGTTAAATTTATGTATAGGGAGATTGGAAAACCATTTAGGAAAAAACACTAAGGCTGCGTTCACTTTGGATGCACGCTTGCGCAAGTATTAGGTTGCGCAAGCAGCTTGCGTGTGTACGAAGTGGTCACATTGGTTGCAAATAGGTGCAAGAAATCACTTCCAGTGAGCCGATTATTTAAAGAATAGGGATAAAGATGGAGAATATAGCCGCATTTTCCTGGATCTCCTTAAGCAGCCAGATAAATTATTTGGGTACTTTAGAATGATGCTAAGTGGCGAGTTCTTAAAACTGAAATTCAGTGTATGCCGGCCAATGTAGACGTGATTCTGAAATGTGTGTGTTTGTTGCATAACATTGTTATTGATAGAGAAGGCAGTGCAGAAGTGGATATTTATGTTGCACAAAACCAAACACAACTCCTTCGGGACTACCGGCCAAATTATGACTTGCGTAGATACAATAGAGCAACTGAAAAGGCAATTAAAATCAGAGACGCTTTTAAACACTACTTCAATACCAAATAACCCAAACATTGTTCAAACTTTCATAGGCTAACTACTAATAATTAAGCATAACTATTCAGTAGGTAATTATATGATTGTGATTTTTGTGATAGTTAAAACAATAATAATTAAATCCTGAAAATTGAAAAATGACACCTGGACACGGGAATCGAACCCGGGACCTTCGGCTTAGTACGCCACTGCTCTTACCACTGAGCTATCCAGGATTCGTCCCGTGCCCATGGTCATTCTTTATTCATATTTTAAGGCAGAGTCTATGATGGACGTGCAGAAGTCGTCAGCTTATAAACATGTGATTATATAAGATCACAGCCATCAGACAACGCAGCCACCTGCGACTCGGTAGTTGGCATTATGCAGCCAATTGACAATTATATATTATAATTGTCCGGGATTGCATATATTAATGAATCAGATAGCCGAAGCTATCATCTATGCATTTTGGTGAGGATAACACCTCTTAGATATCATATCCTGAAAATTGAAAAATGACACCTGGACACGGGAATCGAACCCGGGACCTTCGGCTTAGTACGCCACTGCTCTTACCACTGAGCTATCCAGGATTCGTCCCGTGCCCATGGTCATTCTTTATTCATATTTTAAGGCAGAGTCTATGATGGACGTGCAGAAGTCGTCAGCTTATAAACATGTGATTATATAAGATCACAGCCATCAGACAACGCAGCCACCTCCTCAGTGGTAAGAGCAGTGGCGTACTAAGCCGAAGGTCCCGGGTTCGATTCCCGTGTCCAGGTGTCATTTTTCAATTTTCAGGATATGATATCTAAGAGGTGCTATCCTCACCAAAATGCATAGATGATAGCTTCGGCTATCTGATTCAGTAATAATAATTAAGTTGAAATAAAGTTTTTTCACCACTTTTCAAAACTATCATTACCTACTTGGAATATCCAATATGGTTCCTATCTCCGCCCACAGTTTCTTTATAATGTGTCTGTTGCTATGGTCCTTAGAAGAGGCATCCCAGATGGCCCTTCTTGCTTCAACGCATGCTATTAGCATATCAATTTCCATCGTAAACACAAACACAAATACACAAGGACAAAACTATCACCTCTTGAAAATACAGGAGAAATAAAATAACTCTCACGTCAATACAGCAAGCGTACATGAAGAAACAAATTTATTTGATCAGCGGTTTCACGTGTACAAGCTTGCGCATCCAGTTCGCACTCAGTGTGACCAGCTCGGGCACGCCACCATTGGTTTGGATGGATTTACTCGAATTCTGTTTCTTCGTGCACGCTCGCGCATACAGTTTACTTGCGCAAGCTTGCATCCAAAGTGACCACAGCCTAATACACCCAACTTGGATTCAAAAGCTGGCCACACAGTCACCAGAAAAATGGACAAAATGAGACAGACGCCTTTGCCTGCATGGCCACCGGCACAAGGGGCCAAATATTTTGGGACATGCCGTTTTACCCCTAAATAAAATCTGAACCTGTGCCTGGCTCCGACATAGAAGGCAGTGTTTCACACCCTGGATGAATGTTCTTTGTGATAAAAGAAACTTTAAATGTGGGCTAATTATTGAAGTTTTTAGGGGTTTTTATTAGTAAATAATATAAGCCCAACAAACATGTTTTTTATACTAATGAAAATTATTATGAAATGTTCCTGACAGTATTAATTTTAGTTCAAAGCATGAAAATCAAGAAAGTACAAAGGGTTTCACCTTTCCCCAAAAATGTTAAAAAACAACAACCTTAAAACCCACGTGAATACCCTTAAAGCTCTTCCAAAATCTCTAAAGGGAATATGTAGAAATGTATAAAACTATAAATATAGAAAATAATTTTTACTATAAAGCACAATGAAATAAACGTGATCATATTAAACTTGAATGCAATATTTGTGACATCCCGTAAGCATTAATGATTGAATTTTTCATTATGTAAGACTTAATTCACCACAATAATGAGACCAGTTTTTTTTAGGCTACTCCATATTATTTAATGTGACTTCCTCCCAACCAATATAACAATGACCTAGATAAACTTGTTATGTTCACATTTTCAGTAAAACTGGTAACCATAGGTATTTGACAAATGTGTATCAAATCAGATCACGCACTATAAGGAGAATAATTCTATATCACCGTTTCATAAACTGTGGTGCGTAGGCTATACGCCCAGGGATAGGTGTACAATTTCAGGGGGTTTATGGCACAACACCGAGTTTTTTTATTAAAAATTATATTATTTTTATGACAGTGATAAGTGAATTAACAGAGATTTGGGGACTTTTAAAAGCCTAACTCAGAGTTTCATGTGATGTTATGGAACTTTAAGAAGCCTAACTCAGAGTTTCATGTGATGTTATGGAACTTTAAGAAGCCTAACTCATATTTTGATGTGATGTCATGGACCTTAAGAAGTAGTAGTAGTAGTAGTAGTAGTAGTATTTAGCACCGCGTCTTACTACCCGTTCGGGTTATACGCTCTAAGTACTAATTACGCTAATGGATTAGGAATTGGGAAGGTTGAATTAGAGGAAGTGAACCCGCATTTGCGTAGAGGGAGAGTGGAAAACTATTTAGGAAAAAACCCCTCCAGTTCACCCGACCGAGATTTGAACCTCGATCTCCCCGTCCTCAGCAGTCGAAGGGGGAATGTGAATGGCGAAAGTTTGGGAAACACTGTTAAGAGCATATAAATAATGATGATAAATACCAACACTGACAAAATGTTACTCTATTTTACATTTATGAAATTTATCAACATTCATCGAGATAGACAATGCCTAGCAATTAATGGCTTGGAGTATGAATTTATTAACGTAGATTATCAAACTTTTGAAATGTCATATACAAGATTATTTCTATGATAATCTAACTATATCTCCAATTACGATTTATTAATTTTGGTAACGAGTACCTGACCTTATAATAAATCTGGCGGTTGTAGAATTTGAAATAATGAGAAGTCTAATCAGTTGTACACCATAAGAATCACCTGTAAACTCTTGTCACCATTGGGATTCGAATCCCTGATAGGCGCACTGAGAGCGTTTTTGTCCAAACCCCCCTCTCCATACAGGTTTCGCAGCCACTGAGCTCAAATATTATATAAAGAGAGGGGTGGGGGGCATATCCTCTTGATTTACACTCTTCATTAAATCTCTTAGATTAAATTGTTAGTAATGTGTGTGTTGATTATACTTTTTATTTCCACTACATCTTATCCATCCAGCCACTCATTTTAACCACGCTAGGGACTAGTAATATAGAGTTTAAAATAAATGTAGCCGCAATTGCATGGAGATAGAGGGATAAACCAACCATTTAGAAAAAAAATTAGTGTGCACAAATATTATATAAAGAGAGGGGTGGGGACGATCTTCGTCCTTTGTACCCGGCCCGGTTTGAGAATCTGGTGGACCTGACCACCGACGTGGGTGATGAACGTACCTGAGGAGAGGAAAGAAGTTGATATGATTCGTTCTTGCACCGAAGCTGTTGTTGGTCCGCTAAAAGATCAGACAGCAAGCAAAAAGCTAGACATTGCCAACAATGGTATTGGCTACACTTCTTTGAGAAGATTGTAAATCTCGAGGAATAAAAACGTTACTTCCGCCTTAAGGGGGTCGCCTCGGTTTGCGAGAAATTTCCACGAAGACGTTCTACTATAACGCTATATTTATTTATAAGAGGCGATATTTCATAATATAGTTCACGCCAAAATAAAATCTAAAGATTCCAGCAGGGCTTTCTTTCCCTAAATTTAATAGCTTTATTAATTTAAAAAAAATTGTATGTGAAAATGTCACAATAGCTCATTTTCAATGACTTTTTAAGCATAATTGTGGAACTATGAGACTAGGCTTGATAAAACAAAGTGTTTCTAGATTTAGCATTCCTCTAACAAATACAGTAATTTTTTTATAAGCTTACAACATAGAATTTTAAGATATTTGAGAACTAGCAGGGAGATTTCCTCTTGACCTTGAGATATGAAGTTTTATATTTTTCTTTCCCCTCTTTTTTTATTGACGTGATAAAGGATTGTTGCAGGTAAAGGGTGAAAGGGAGTATAAGTTTAGAATAGAGTGGTTACAGAAAAATACACAGACCATTGGATGTGGCCTGACAGCAATTTATACTTTATCGCTTAAGAAAAATGTGTCAACCCTGGCTGGATTTGAGCCCAAAAACATCGAGTCCTGATATAAACTAAGCTTTTAAAAAAATTAATTATTCACCATCTTCAGGTAGGATGGGGAACATAACCTAACCTAACGCCAAGTGTGAAATTCTTACCATTGACTTTTTATAAACTAGATATAAAGTGATGTTCTTACCTTTGAAATGTTTTAAGACCCAAGATGGGCGATAATCTGTGAAGGTGAGTAATAATGTGAACAACACCAATGCCAGGATTTCCAGGGGACCAAAAGAGTACCTCAACATCTCCAACATCCTGAAACACTAGAAAATTATCGTTATTTTATCGGTTTAATGTTTAAAAATGAGGTGGTCCAATGGTTAAATAATCTCATAGTAATGGAAATTGATAAAACTAAAGATAAAGGGAAAATAAACTAATAAGAGTAAATTTTATGAAGAAAGCCTACCTAGGGAAAGAGAAAAAATAATGACCTAAGGTGATATTTTTCCTTTCTTCTATCTTCTATAGTAAAAAAAATAGTCTCACACACTTTAAAACAAATAGAATTTTGGCATTGTTGCCTTTATTTCTCAATTTCCATTACTATAACATTATTTTAAAGGGTAAGTTGTACTAGTTCAGTATTTTAAGCATCTAATTTATCCCACTAACACTAAGGACCATTTACAACATACGTCCAATACGTTGATAAAATAAATAATCCGTTCTAGTCTTCTTTTTGGAACAAAATATGTCTGGGGTAATGAATGTACGGTTCGATAAAATTTCTACCTATAAATAAAGTGCTATTATTTTAAACGTATTATAGATTGTATAATATATGTATATATGACTAGTTGTATTTTAGAAGTATATTGTGAAATGTGTAAAAAAAATTACTTGTTAAAATGAAAACACCCTTTAAATAGAACCTAGAAACGTCCAATGTTCAAACATCTGGGGGAATACGCCTGAAGTCTCCTTTCTTACTAAGTGTCACCAAACACCTATTAAACTAAATCCACAATCACACATGTGCTGTGACCTTCAACCCTAAAACATTCTAATTTCTACATTTTCCAGTCACCAGTAAACCAGACGCGACTGAAGCCTTTATCCGCACGCACTCACATGTGGGTTGTAGGTCAATATAGTTTTTTTAATTTTTTTGTTGTCATTACTCTTACTATCTGTTCAGATTGTACGCATTTGTACTAGGAAAACAATTTAGGAAAAACACCCAGCTGAGATTCGAATCTCGATATCCCCGTCATCGGGAGTCTAGTCTGCCGTGAGAGTAGTGCCTTAGACCACGTGGCCAAAGAAGGTGGAATGGTGATATTACTCTAATGGGTTAGGTATGAGTACGGATGCATTTTAGAGGTAATTTACCTTCATTTGAGGGGGAAACCATTTAGGAAAAATATCCTCAGTACACCCGACAGAGATTTGAACCCCGATCTACCAGTCATCCACAGTTAATATTATTATTTAGCACCACGTCTTACTACCCGTTCGGGTTATACGCTTTAAGTACTAATTACGCTAATGGATTGGGAATTGTGAGGGTTGAATTAGAGGAAGTGAACCCACATTTGCGTGGAGGGAGAGTGGAAAACCATTTAGGAAAAACCACTCTCAGTTCACCCGACCGAGATTCGATCCTCAATCTCCCCGTCCTTGGCGGTCGAGCTCAACACGACTAGCGCGTTAGCTAACTACGCCACCGAGGCGGGTCATCCACAGTTAGTTCCATTGCGGGAGTGACGACTTGGGTCATTCGACTTTCGAAGAGGGTTTATATTCTACTATTTGTGCGGTTGTAAACTTTGTACGCCCTCATCAGTGGACGAGCTTGTTTGTGTTTTCTACTAGCTCGTGTATTTATTTACTTTCCCTAACAGTGTGTAAATGAGCGTTAATGGAACTATCCACTGCCACCGTTTGATGCTCACGATTATAAATACCAGAGCCCTGATTTGATAAAACGTAAGAATATACTCCAGCGCAAGTAAGTCTGTGCGAATCCATAATTTTCGATTACTAATCAAATCAGAATTTTTGGGCGAAATTACTCGAATCAAATCCGAAACAAATCTCATACCTAGAAAAAAAAAATTTAATCGAGCCTCATGTTAAATTTATTTTATCAAATAGATTCCTAATCGAATCACATGTTTAAAAAAAACTGGATCAAATATAAAAAAATAGGGTAAAACCTGAATCTAATAATTTATTTTAGGCTTACTATGATAATGTTTTAAATTTAATCTGTATTAAATATTTTTCAATGTTAAGTTTCTGAACCCAATTCAAAAAAAAAAAAATTTTTTTTTACTAACATTTCAAACACATTTTAGGGTTACTAAAAATATAGAATAGCAATAAAAAATAAATAAAGAACACGCCCCTTTTTTAACCAAAGTGCAAAAGTAATTAATCTTTACAAAAAGCTGGGCCTGGCTACTTTTTTTAAAATAAAAAATATTTATGGTCACCCACGTCATTCCTTTACGACCCCATACTAAAGAAGTTAATTTCTCTATTCACTTTACCACGCAACTGGTTTCTGGTCGGATTGTATTAATTCGTTAACTAAGTATGAATTATCATAGACTCGAAATTAGAGTTAAGCCCATTGAATCAAAATTTGGGTATTATTTAGATTCGAAATTTCGAATCGAACCCGAATCTGCCAATATTAAGATTCAAACTTTCGAATATAATCCGAATATTAGTAAGATTCGGATTTGAAATTTCGAAAGATTCCACACCGCGTCCTAATACCTGTTAAGGTTATATGTACATATGATAATTACTCTGGTAGTGATGATGAAGAAATCATTTTAGAAATAGTCTACTAACATTTGCGTGGAAAGAGAGTGGAAAACCAATTAGAAATAACCCCCCTAAATACACCCGACCGGGATTAAAACCTCGATCTCTCCGTCTTCAGCAGGACAGTCTAACTCGAGAGTGATACCTTAGACCGTTTAGCCACTGAAGTGGATTTTTATTAAATACAAAATAAGTTTAATTGCTGCCCAAAATCAAAAACATATTATTTTTTTAGTGTTATTTTAGGTATTGATAATATCTATCAAAAGAATGGATTCAGTCCCAAATTTAGCAGTGTCAATGCTTTTTATTTATGGTGTTGGGATGAGAGGGGGCAGGGGGGGTATGCAAAAAAAAAAACATGATTGTCGCGTCTGTATTTTATTATGGTATAAATGGACATTATTTAGTGTGACTATACTTAATTTAATTAATATTCAATTACCATTAATTGAGAATACAAGTTCTCTACATCCACATTTGAAGACAAACTAGTCTAATTTCACCTGCTTCGGTGGCCGCGTGGTCTAACGTGCTACTCTCGTGTTGGACTAGACTGCCGAAAACTAGGAGATCGGGGTTCGAACCCAGTTAGGTGCACTGAGAGTGGCTATTTCCTAAAGTGTCCACTCTCCTTTTATGTAAATGCGGATGCACTTACTCTCAATTAAACCATCCTAATCCCTAAGCCATTAGTGTGATTAGTTCACAGGCGTATAACCCGAACGGGTTGTTGAACGCGACGCCAAAAAAAAGTCTAATTAAAAAAAAACACTATTTTATGCTGATAACCAGCAGGAGCGCTCAAACCCAGTGCCGGCTCCACTACACCCCTCATAAAAAGTGACCGTTGCAGATCCCTTGGATTGGCCTATCACGTGTGCGGTAAGAATACCTGAAATATATATAGGCCTAGTTTTTTATTCAGCACCACGTCTTACTACCCGTTCGGGCTATACGCCTTTGAACTAATTACACTAATGTGATAGGGATTGGGAAGGTTGAATATAGAGGAAGTAAACCCGCATTGCCTGGAGAGTGAGTGGAAAACGATTCTTACCTCAATCTCCCCATCCTCGGCAGTCTAGCTCAACATTAAACTAGCGCGTTAGCTTAAGTACACGACCGAGGCGGGTAAAATAGATATAAAAACTGTCCTAGCTGCCAGCTTTCTATGAAAGTGGGACTGTATCCTAGACGAGTTTGACGATCATACGGCGCGACCATTGATAGGAGGTCTATTGAACTCTCCAAAATAAGCCTGCACAGCGGTTCCAAGTCACATTTGTTCATAAACATATAGATAAATATACCTGAAACTTGAGCAACATCTCGTTAATAAAACCATCGTAAGTCTTATTACAAATCGTTTAAATATTTACATATTTGCAAAATTAAATGGGAGTGTGTCTGAAAAAATGAATAACATCGCAATAAAGGAGTGTTAAAACACTTGTTTAAACAGCCTAGACAATAAGAAAGGTGTCTCGGAGTTGTGTAACATTTCATTGAGCTAAGGTTCATCAGCCTCGAATACAATTCGCAATGTTGGCGAAAAATGTGTTAATTCAGAGCAGTGGCGTGATCGTGGTTGGTGACAAAAGGACAGCATCCCCTTACTTATTTGCATCCGATCTGTGTTTTTTGTGTCTTACTACCCGTCCGGTAGCTTTAAATAAGTTAATAACTGCTTTGGTGGCCGCATGGTCTTTGGTGCCACTCTCTCCAAAGACTTAACTGCCAATGTCAGGGAGGTCGGGGTTCGAAACCCGGTTGGTTTTACTGATGGCTTTTTTTCCCTAAAATGGTTTTATATTCTTCCTCAACACAAATGCGAGTACACTTCATCTAAATTCAACCTTCCTCATACCTATTTCATTAGTTTAATTAGTACGTAAGCGTATAAACTGAACAAGTAGTAAAACGCGTTGCTAAAAGAACCAAGCTAATGTGTTGAGGGGTTAGGAAGGTTGGATTTAAAGGAAGTTTACCAGCATTGGCTTGGAGAAAGGGTGGAAAACCTCCCCCAGTACACCCTAACCCTGATTCTAGCTCTGATCTCCCCATCATCGACAGTTCTAATCTATAGCGAGTGTGACGCCTTGGACAATTCAACCACCGACGTAGGTAGGCAAAGCAAACTAAATGAGCCTGACCTGTAGACCGCGTGCCCACCGGTGCAGATCGTAAGAAAGTTGATAAGCGAAGCTCTCATCCTGATAAACCGGAAATGTTAACTTTGCTACAGAAGAGTTGTGAAGGTGCCTGTTATATATAAAAAAAACTAATTCACGAACCCACAACCCACGCTTTTGATGTATCCACGTCTGACAGATTAGGAAATACTGGTTTCCTACACATTACCGTGGGCTACGGCGAGCAATGACCTCTACCGGAGTTGAAGCTAGCGGGAATCGAACCAGGGGCAATCATCGTATTAAGTTGAAGCAGTATTCTACAAACCTCTGGTACCTGGATAATCATCGTCTTCTTTGTAGGAAATAACTTCATACAGTTATTCAAATATGTAACTGACGAACACGAAATATAAACCCGCACAGGTGGGCAGGACAATAAAGGCGTCAGTCTCGTCTGGTTTGATGGGGATGAGGAGGTAGGGATTAAAATCCCAGGTGGGTGCAATGAGATGATTTTTTTTTTCCTAAATGGTTTCTCATTATGTACCTATACAAATGCGGTTACATTTCTTATACATTATAGTTTTCATCCTTGCTTTATTACTGTACATATGAGGATATCTTGGACGGGTAGTAAGATGCGGTACAAAATGAAAAGCATAGTTAGGCCATGGGTTTGACGTACTAAACACCGCCCAATATTAATTCAGTTTGTAAATCGTGTGCTGATAACTATCGTAGTTATTTGAAAAATGAACGTATGCGCACATATACTAATTACGCTAATGAGTTAGGGCTTGCATGAAAGTTAAATTTTAAGGTTTACTTTACTAGAGTATGTAATTATGTCAAACATTTAGTTTTATTTAGCTTATTATTATTATTATTATTACTATTATTATTATTATTTAGCACCGCGTCTTACTACCCGTTCGGATTATACGCTTAGCTTTTAATTAAAATACACAATGGACCAAAGTTTTTTTTCACCTTACAACAATAATTTGTCAAGCCATTGACAAAAAAATGACACCGATGTAGACGAAAGTGTGATGCCGTTTCGAATTTAAAAAAGTAGTATGACACCTCAGCCTAGTTTCATGAATGGAGCAAACTTTTATTTAGCTTATACCACAATTTTATTACGGATGGAAACTGATGTTTAGAAAAATCTACTAGATCTAATTACACGCTCTTACTTAAAGAAATGTGACCGGCAGCAGTCCCATTTGATAGATACTCATCAATACTAGGGGTATGCACGTACTCGAAAATTTAATATGCTGAATTTTAGTAGTTGTTCAAACTATACTCTACAAGTTTAAAGTTTTACAAAACTTGAAAATTTCGATTAGTCGGAATGTATTTATAACCAAAAATGACACAAACAAATTATTTCTTCAGTAGATAAGTTTAGTTTGATTTTTTCACACACATTAATCCCAACAGTTCTAGAATATTTGTCAAGGGTAGCCTGGAATTTGATGATCACTTATTTTCTTTGTTTAAAATTTTTTCCCGTCAAATTTCATTATTTTCATGCAATAAATATATTCTACAACCTGTTTATATTATAGTGTTTAGTAAATTAAATTAAACGTAGGATAACTCGTAAAGTATTATTTTATTTATTTAGAAAAATGTTTTTTTACTGTTTTTAACATATAACTGAAAAAAAAATACAGATTTTGAATCGCGTTTCCTTCCATCCCAACTTAAGGGTAGTTGATGAAAGACATCGTTAGTAACTGTAATTTCCTCGGGGAGATGTGTTGACAGCTCACCTAACCTTACCGTTCCTTCAAACCAATCGTTCGCCGTTACTCGGCCACGCGAAGGGCGTGTATTGAACTCTGCTTTTATAGTATTCAGGCTCCAAGCTGCCCACCTCAGTCAGGAAGTTAAGGTTCAGAACAGAACAAAACAATCGGAAACACGTCTAAGGCTGGTTACACATTTTGAAAAAAAACTTTAACGAAGACATATGAGGTATTTACTTGAACGTGTAACTTTTAGAGCTTACGTATTACGTAAGAACATTTTTAGCTATTTAGTACCTCTTACTCTCCTTTTTTTAAGCAAAAATAAGCAAACACCTGACCCTTCCACTCACCTCCTTGCCTACATTATTTGTAGACTTTTTATTTTAATTTGTTTACAGGAACAAGCATTAACTTTTAGACAATTTATATTTTGCTGGTAACTAAATTAGTAACTTCGAGGTGTTCATTTTAGTGGTGCAAAATAATTACTAATAAACACTGTTGTAACATAAATTCACATTTATCGACGATAAAACCCGCCTCGGTGGCGTAGTGAGCTAACGCGCTTGTCGTGTTGAGCTCGACTGCTGAGGTCGGGGAGATCGAGGTTCGAATCTCGGTTGGGTGAACTGGGGGTGGTTTTTCCTAAATGGTTTTCCACTCTCCCTCCACGCAAATGCGGACTCACTTCCTCTAATTCAACCTTCCCAATTCCTAAATCCATTAACGTAATTAGTACTTAGAGCGTATAACCCGAACGGGTAGTAAGATGTGGTGCTAAATATTATTATTATTATTATCATTATTATATTAAACAGGTAAAATTAAAAAATTTATAAAAATAATTAGTTTAATTAACATTTAGTTGAAATTATTAAAAAAACTATTATTAGTGAATAATTATAGCTATAAAACCATTTTAATCTAATCCAATGACAAAGGTCTGAATCCTCTTCTCGACAATTATTATTATGTGTCTATTTGGGATGGGTGGGTCACTGCACTCTCCTTACCCATCTCTCTCTCTCTGTCTTACGTAAGCATTGTTCTAACCTCTCCCCTCTTCCCCCTTAACAGTAAATATAAGCAAAGCTTGAACCCATTCACCCCCTAAGGTGCTTACGTAATACTTTTAACACCCCCAAGGAAATGATTTAAGACAATTCTAGCTTTCACCCCGAAACCGTTAAGCTTTGACTTAAAAAAAATATTTTGTGTTAAAAACTTAAAAATTTTCTTCTTACTCTTCAGTAATAAATAATTTCCAATGAGTGTGTATGTGATCTTTATAGTTAGAAGAAAAACTTAGATCCGCCATTATAATATGTGAAAATG
This sequence comes from Timema monikensis, assembly GCA_902151445.1. Classification (NCBI taxonomy): domain Eukaryota; kingdom Metazoa; phylum Arthropoda; class Insecta; order Phasmatodea; family Timematidae; genus Timema; species Timema monikensis. Next base: position 43,437 of record CABFVZ010003613.1, read on the forward strand.
GAACACGATTATTCAAATCATCTGGAGAATGAGCCTTCCGATCTAATTCTTTCATAATTATACTATAATATATTATAATCGAATTTAAACAAAACTATTTATTTAACTTAATACAAATTACGCCACAAGATGTAATTATACTTTCTCGATCCTTGCTTTTTATTGGCTAAACGTACCTTTTGTAAAATAAAAATACAAAGGTTGTGTAAATACCAAGTTCGCCAAAGAAAAAAAACCTTTGTGTCATGTTTTATTATTGTGTCAAAGGCTTAAGTCTTGTGTCTAGCTTTTTAGTAAATAAAATTGGTTCTTTCTATTCTCACTATTACCCATTTTATTTTTATTTGTCATAAAAAGTGTTCGACTTTTCCTTTCGAGTGTTATATAGTAAGTAGGTATTTTTTTATGAGCGGCTTTGTGCAGTAATTGTTGCAAGACATTTTAGAGCTTTTTATAAAAGTCTATTGAAAGAAACCAGTATTTTTACTACAATCGAGTCACTGTGCTAAAAAAAATATTAAAATTGTTTTTTTGTGGCATTGCCGATTTAATTATGTGATGATTATACTATTCTCTCGTTTATACCAAGTCTTATTTTGTAAATTTAAAGTGCAGATCTGGTGACGTAGCGTTTTGATTCCAAATGTTTTCCAACCCATTTTAGGATAATGATGAATCGAATAGAGGCATGGTCGAGAGTTTTTAAAGGTTGTTTCAGTTGGAACGTGTTAATTAGACGTAACACTAACGTAGCTATTGAATGACTATAAAATATGTTGCATTGATTAGTTAACAGTGTCTGGAATAATGCCACCTTAAAATAAAATACTGAAAAAACAAATGAATAAAACAAGTTAATTTAAAGAAAATACTAAGAATCTAATTTCATAAGAAAATAGGTAAATTGTACTGATTTGCAACGTAAATTAATTTTCAATCAATTTAAGTTTTTTAATCACCGTGTCTTACTAAACCATTCGAAGGGGATACATACGGGGTGTAGGAGAACATAGAGGGGGTGTAGAACATAGAGGGTGTGTAGAACATAGAGGGTGTGTAAGGAGAACATAGAGGGGGTGTAGGTGAACATAGAGGAGGTGTAGGTGAACATAGAGGGTATGTAAGAGGACATAGAGGGGGTGTAAGAGAACATAGAGGGGGTGTAAGAGAACATAGAGGGGGTGTAAGAGAACATAGAGGGGGTGTAGGTGAACATAGAGGGGGTGTAGGTGAACATAGAGGGTATGTAGGAGGACATAGAGGGGGTGTAAGAGAACATAGAGGGTATGTAGGAGGACATAGAGGGGGTGTAGGGATAATGGGGCTAATTGGGAAGGATTTGTATCTCCAAAACTCCTTCCTTCAGTACAGCCCTGCTTTTTGCCATTTTATACACGTGCTATTGTGTTTGTATCGTGTTGACGTCATGTGTAACGTCCTTGAGACACGTGTGATGTGTGTGTGTATGAGAGAGAGAGAGAGAGGACGTGCTCCCATGGCAAAGTGGTCCACACACGATGCGAGACTGCATGTGTCTAATTGCTCACAACAACACAATACAAACCGCGGGCCAAGTTGATCTGAACTAGCGCTGGGTTGAGAGACTTGGTTTTAATGAAAACGTCCAAAACCATGGTTATCGACGTCTTAATCCAAGGAATAGTAGTGAAGGGCGGTTTTAGAGGAGGTGCACCTGCATTCACGTGGAGGGATAATGGGGAAAACAATAGTGGATGCGACGGTGGTCGAGCGATCATAGCCGTTAGAAACGTATCGAACCTTAGCTCTGTTAATGAGGGTATGGAGATCTAGTCCCAATCGGGTGTACTGGCCCCCTATTCCCGAAATATCTCGTTTTGTACTCCAGTATATTTTACTCGAACGGTCTAAAACGTCGATAAAATATTTTTATATTACTGAACGAAAATAAGTCTTATTCTAGACGAGTCTTCAAGAAAGTTGCCAATCGAGTTAGTTTTATGTTCTAAATACTATTTTTCATGCTGTAAACTAACTTCCTGTATAATAAACCAATCCCAGCATAAGGGGGGTAAGGGGAGGGGAGAACTATTTTTGCTTCTTTCGCGTGAAACATAGCCTTCTCAGTTCCAGTAAATTCTTTGAATAATATCGTCAGAATCTGACTATTGTAAATAGCTTAAATTGAACATGTCAAAAAAGTTTTGAAATAAGGTGCATTTATTGAAGATTCATTTTATTTTATCCATATTATACTATTTGTTGACTTAACCATTTAATTAGCAACTTGGTATAAAATTGCATTAAAACAATATTTTGACAATCTGAAGTCAGGTGAAATGTTTTTGTATATAACTAAACTACATCGCATGGTGTTATTGTGATTTAACAATTAATTTCAACATGCCAGACAGGCTACTAGCTTGACTGTCATAACTAGAAAATGTCTACCATCGTCGATAATTTATGTAAGCAAATTGTTTACTACTATTTTCTTTTCTTTAATTCTTGTGCTGATCACATTACACCCTCTATCCGCCAATGTTGGCACTAGCATCAACAGTGGTGGCTGCTCGATCGTGGGCTCATGCCGGAATCTTCATCAACTTAACGTAACGTTCACTTAAATTAAGAAAACTGATGTGTGATCACGATTCACGTAACTTCACGTAACCCTCGAGCCAAACATCTTCATTCTAGAGTACCCATGTATTTTGAGCTGTGGTTTATACTATTTGTAAAATGATGATCTGTGAATGTTTAGTGTTTTATACCGATATTATATTATATATATATATATATATATAAATTTAGATTTCCTATTTTAGCTTAATTATTTTGTTTCAATGTATGATCACTAGAACTTAAGCTAAAGAGTAAACCTCGGTCACAAAACCAACAAATGAATTAGTAAATATCCCAGTAGAAGTCACTCGCATAGTGATTGGCTGGATAGATCAAGTGTTACTCTTCACTTAACGTTCACTTAACGTGAAAGACCTCCAAGGAAATTAATTTAAGTTAACTGCAAGTTAACGTTAAATTGACAGAGTTAACGTTAAGTTAACTGCATCGTGATCACTTGGAAAAACACGATAACAACATTTACGTTAGGTTACGTTAAGTTAACCTTAGGTGAACGTTAAGTTAACCTTAAGTGAACGTTAAGTTGATCATGACCCCGGCATCACTCCATAGGGCTCTTTATTTATTTTTAGTTCTTGGATTGAGAGAAAATTTAATCCTCCACGCATTGTCTTGATAAAAAAATGTTTCGATATATATTTCGAGTGGATAGACCCTCTTGACATACCACTAAAGTTCAGTTCGCATGGTTTGAGTTTTGAATCGTTGAGGAATACCAAATTGATAACTCGAGGGGTGGAATCACGCGAGGTGTCAAATAATCTACTTTGGAATACGCCTCTTGGGGTTGTTATTATTAAGAGCCCATTTTACTCACGATCAATCGGTAAATTACCGGTAGATTGCACGCAAACACATAAACATTTCTAACGGGAGTCTTTCTGCAGATTTCAGATGACATCAAAATTGAGATTAGTTAAATAGTTTTTCATTTTAAAATATGTTTTAAAAGATATTGTATATTAAAAAAAAAGATACAATGGTTTCATTGGTCTTATCTTCAATGTTTTCTAATGGAATATAGAAAATCGAAATACTTTGCTTTATTACATAATCCAGGTGCACCCTTGAAATGAAATAACCCTCTCCACGCAAATTTAAATAAAGTTTTGATAAATCACACCTTCCTAATCCCTACCCCGTTTATTTTAATATACGGATTAGCCTGGAAATATAAAGACATGGTAAACAAAATCAGTGGCGGCTAGTAGCTAAAATTAGTAGGAGTGCTGCTCCAGAAATATTTTAGCATTTGTTTTAAAATTGTGTAAAAGGAAAAAAACAAGTATAAAAAGAAAAAATTTCCAGGAGATAAAGTTTTAACAAAAAAAACTACGATGTTTTAATTATTTTAACTTAAATTGTTACAGTTCAAGGTTGATCTATTTATTTAAAAATGAAACCCATTCTTCTTGTTTTAATTTGCACAAAAAGTTCAATAATTTTCTCCTTGATCTTTGAATGACCATTGAGGAAATTTCTCTCCATTGAAAGTAATGCAAGCGCATTTAGTCTTTCTGTTAAATATAAGAACCGAAGAAAAAATGAATCAAATAGAATAGCTGGAAGCAAAATAATATTATAATTCTACTATCTTCTACACTTTATCACATTCAAGAATATGGTACACTGTTTTTAAGCACAACACACGCCGAGTAAAAAAACTTCGTTCCTCCATCACGCCAGATCCGGCACTGCGAGAGCAACAGTGCTCTCTCTATCTGGCAGTCCCGCCTTCCTCCCCAACCCCCCTCCTATGTGCGCATGCGAACAACAGTCAAACATCACGTCACTGGCACTGTGAAGCGCACAGTTCCATACAAAGATTTTTGTATATTTTTCATGAACTGGGGGATAGCTACTGAAGTACTGACATTAAGCTTAAGGAATATATATGGTACTACAAAAATAAAGAAAAAAGAACTCATTATATTAAATGTTATTGATAATATCAAGTAAAATAGGGGGTGCTGCAGTTCCGCAGTGCCTATACACGCACGAGCCGCCACTGCACATGATATAAAGTAATAACAAAGTTGTCAACTCACCCATAGTTGTTTTAAAAAAAATGTTTTTGTGATTTGATATAGTTTCTAAGTTTATGAACATGTTTTCGCGACCACCACTTTATCTTTTAGAGAACAATGAGACGATAGCGCCTAGCCATACTATTGTAACAAAGATTTGTTCATTGTGGCTGGTTGATAAAAGCCAGTCGTATATCTGGCAGCCTACTAATTAAATACAACAGGGGTAGCCAAAGATTTAGAGCTATGGCAAGCGTAAAACTGTAAAAATACCCGCTTCTCTGGCCGGGTGTTCTAACGCGCTACTCACGCAGTGAACTAGACTGCCGATGACGGGGCGATCAAGGTTAGAATCTCGGTCGGGTGTACCGAGGGTGTTTTTTTTCAAAATAGTTTTCCACTATTCCTACAAACAAATGCGGGTACACTTACTCTAAACATAACCTTCCTGAGCCCTTAAACTGTTAGCGTAGTTAGTACAGAAGCATTTAGCCCGGACGGGTAGTAATATGAGGTGCTATAAAAAAAAAAAAGGTGAAAAACACGTGTAGTGGGATCGCGGTGTGTAGGTATAGCCTAATTTTCTTACGAATGGACATATCTAACATCTATAATAGCCTATACACTAACGTATCCATACGTCAAGTCTTGCGAGTTGCAGCTGTCACTTTTAATGCATGTTATCAATGCCTATAAAATAACACTATAAATAGGTATATTGTAAAATTGTATTAATGTTAGTCTCAATAAATATGATTGCATTTTTAAAAGGTGCTTCAAATATCAATTCGTAAGAAATTCAAAGTTTTGTCTTAAAGTATAGTCTAATATATATTTTAAATTTAAATATTGATAAAAGTAGCCACATTAATTTATTTTCTATCAGCATTGATCCCACATCGTCACCCGAGAATGCAAGTGTTCTATATCCATAGTTGTTAAATTTGAGATATTTGGTGTTTACGTTTATTTAGAATGCATATGATTCACCTGTGGTGAAATTGAGACTACTATATAATTACTATAAAAAGATACAAACTCTAGCTGTCATCTAGTAACATTGGTTTTATACACAAGGTCAAACTTCAATGATCTTTTACACGAAAGTGAAAAATTGGACATAGAATACTTGCATTCTCGAGTGAGGACATGTCAAAAGTAACTTATGAATACATGAAAGTAGAACTAATATACATTTTAGAAGTGTGCTACCACTCTTCCTATTTGATTTTACTTTTCTTTCTTTCCATTAGTATTTTATTTATCAAACTTAATCACTATTTACAAATATTGATTTACATAACATAATAGAAATAATATAATGACTTTAACAGAGGGGCAAATCAAAGAGGTTTTGTTATTTTTTTAAATAATCAAAACACTGCACTTCGATGTAAAATTAATGTCCGACCAGAAATGAATCAAGTTTCTAAGCGAGTTACACAATTATTAAAATCTTACATTTATAAATAAAGTTTTAACTTTAATACAATTAATATATAAATTTTAGTTTTATAATTTTCTTTGGCTTTACGAAATGCAAACGTTCAGCCAATGAAAGGCAAGGATCGAGAAAAAAACAATTTTGTCATCTAGTGGCGTACTTTGTACTAAATTAAATAGTTGACTGTCTTATGTTAGATTAAATTCATGTTATTTAGTTTTAATTCGCTCGGATGACTCCTGCTTCACAGTTATCATATTACTTACAAACTAGTGTGTCCATTCTCGAATAATCTAATTAGTTAATTACATAAAAATATGGCTGGAGACGGTATATCCTCTAGCTCTTTCAGACAAAATAACAAAAAAAAAAAAATTATAGAACCCTCAAGAAAATACTTCTTGGCTAAGCGAAAAACTTCTAACATTACGTTCCCAACATTCCGAATTTGTAAAGTTAAAACTTTACAATTTGGGAGGTGAGTCTCTCGCCATTTTGTCTGCTCTCAAATTGTCTGTCTTGTTTCGAATTCTACTTCTTGTCACATATTCAATTAAAAAACCTAATTAGTAATGAATTAAAGTTTTTAAAGAATTGTGTTACCGGCTTTATAGTTGTGGCAGTTGAACTTAACAAATGAATCGTCGGGAAACGTCAAGCTGCTGAGTACAGTCATGTCTTATAATAATTGATACTCACAAGTTCGTTGACTGAGATATGCGTCATTGCTTGAACTTTATCAAGATCCCCCCTCTCCCTTTACTGTTATAATACGCCAAGGTCAAATCAATCTACAAGCTTAAAAACTATTTTTAGCATTTTAATATTGAAACTATATTTGTAGACAAAATTAAGGAGTCCAAACAATTTTAGGATCCTCACGGTACTACATTATCAATATAACGTCCTTAGACACTGTCGGACACGTGCACAAAGGCGTTAGTCTCGTCTAGTCCAGCGTTTGCTGATCACAGGGAGGTTGGGGTTCAGATCGCAGTCAGGTGCACTGTTTTTTTTATTTACTAAATGGTTTACCGATTTCCCTCCATAGACATTCGGATACATTTTATCCATTTTTTTTCTTTCTCCTTCCTCTCCTGCTAGAGTAGTTAAAATGGGTATAGCCAGGACGGGTAGTAAGCCTAATGCTTGGTTGAAACTAAAACAAAACATTCGAAACCTTATTTTATAATAAAAAGATTTTACCGGAAATCTTTCTAAATAAACTTTGTTGGCGACCTTACATAATATTCCAAATTCATAAAAAAAAACTATAAAAACGTTTATTTAAGTTTTATTTCAAAGTGTAGATGTTTTGTTAAGTTAAAATAATCAAATCAATGAAGATAAAATTGCGATTAACTGAGATACAAGATAACGCTTTAAATAGAAAACTTATTGAAATGTGGTTAAATGCTTTCTACTCTTCTACAACAGCGGGATTTGAATCAATTTAATAGTTTATTGACGGTGTCCATTTTCCAACTGTGCTATATTTTTACTTTCCCGCACCCCTAAAGTAAATAAAGTATTGTTTAGAGCCGAAACCATTTTACCGATCAGGCTAAGACTTTTTGTCTAAACTCTAGGTTTTCCTAATGTTACTCAGGTTTTTTTGAAATTATCTATCCAACCTTAAAATTAAGGGTAGGTAACTTAAAGCGAGAATATATTTTTTTTTATTAAAATCTGCTCTAACAATTTTGATTGCACTTCGTATCCAGGCATTCTTTAACATTACAAACAAAATGGAAACATTTATAATTTTGTCAAGTAAATTACTTTTGAGTATACATCAGCGGAAATGTTAAAATTTGATCACATCTCCACAATTCTTTGGAGAAGATAAAACAACTTATAGTTGAAAGGTTTTCGTACTTTTTTTTTAAAGTATATCTTAAATAAAATCAATAGTTCCCGAGATATTGGTGAATATATATTTTTTAATTGATGTCCTGGAAATTGATCGCTATACTCTTTGATAAACAGAGATGTTACTTTATTCTAAATATGCTGACAAGACATCTTGTGGATGTGGGGAATGCCAGGCCTCCACCGTGGTTCGGATTCCACGTTAAACTGTAGGTCCTCCATTTCATCTAATCTCACAATCACCCTACCATTACACATTAGCGTAAGTGCGTATAACCCGAACGGGTAGTAAGACGCGGTGCTAATAGTAATAATATTCTAAATGTGTTTCTGTAGTGGTGTATATTATTCAATTCGTTTTCTTTTGTGGAATGTTTCTGAAACAACGTATATTATTTGGTTTGACATATTCTGCTAGTTTTGAGTAAATATTTCCATTTTCAGGCAAAGGCGCAAGAGAGTCTGATGTTCAACGTTCCTTTTAATTTTAAATATGGTAGAATTGTTTCACTATATTATAAAGTGAAAAATAGATAACCTCACCGTAATGCTGCGCCTAGTCTGAGATGTATCACCTACCCAGGAGACATCCAGGGGGAGGAGGTGATACAGGCTCGTATAAAAAGTTACTTCTCTTCGAAGAGGGTCCTAATAGAAGTTCATGAACATTGTTAAATTTGGCAACCATGCTCTTTGCCGATTGGTTGCAGCTGCTCAAGATAGGTAAAAGGTAAAATAGGGCCATCATTTTAAAGTTTACTCAAGTGTGAAGAAAAGAGGGGTGGTGGGGGCAGCTCAGGTAAATCACACGATAGGTAAAGATGGTTTTGAGGATAGCAAAAAATAGTTTTATTTTTCGTGTGCATACCTAAATTTACGTGGAGGGAAAGTGGAAAATCCCCTTCAGTATATCCGATCGGGATTCTAGCACAGATTTCTCAATCACTGAAGACAATGCAACTTTTTATGCACCAGTGGTCTTAATAAGGATGAAGGTTCTATTTAGAGTAAGTATACCCACATTTGTGTGAAGGGAGAATGGAAAACTATTTGAAAAAAAATCAGTACACCCTACTAAGATTCGAACCTCAATCTCCCCGTCATCGGCAGTTTAGTCTATTGCAAAAGTAGAGCCTTAGACCATGTGGCCACAGAAGTGAGTCTTATCTTATTCACAAGGTATATAATGGCGCAACACCCGCGCTAAAACGTAATAAAAAATGTCTATTTGAATTCCGAGTGCTATAATGCCAATATTGGATATTATATAGAGAAGGGAAGCTTTTTATACAAATAGAACAACATTCGCCTGGAGCAATGGTTCCTGACCTTTTTCATCTGAAGACCCTCTTGGTAGATAATTAAATTCCTAAGGCACCCCCCCCCCCCCCCNACTATTTTTTTAGGATATCAATAAAAATATTATTTTAAGTCTTTCTATTCCCTTCTTTAATCAAAACCAATGTAAAACAGGCATGATATTTTAGTAGAAAAAAAATTACAAGATTATCGTGATGGTTGGCACAGTTTTGTTTTCATCAGCTCTTGAATATTCGGTTTGGTGTTTGACAGAACACACCGCAAATAGTCTTCCACTTCAAGTCAACAACGATGTTTAGACCCTCTTCGATGGCCGCATCGTTTAAAACGCGCTACTCTCGCAGTAGATTAGATTGCCGATGGTAGGGAGATCGATGTTCGAATCTCGGCCGAATGTACCGAGGTCAGAGGGTAGTATTTTCCAAAATTGTTTGACAACCTCCATCCACGCAAATGCGGGTGTACATCTCTTTCCTAATCCATAAACCTATTAGCGTATTTAGTACATAAGCGTATAACCTGAACGGGTACTAAGATGCGGTAGTAAAAAAAAGCGTTGTTTTTATGAGTTATTGTTTAAGATTGGGTAGTGTTTTACATGGTAATTATTGGTGCCAACGACACTGGGTTTATAAACAGGATCATTGGAAAAGGTGTTCGGAATTTCATAATAAAGTATCTATTGACATAATTGAAACGAATACACACAAGAAAACCTGCACACAGTTTACAGCAAAATCCACAAGTCGATCAAATATTTTACGATTTTTTTTACTAACGTGTCTTAATACCTGTTTAGATTATACACATAATATATGATAATTACTATGAGGCAGGAATAAAGCATTTTAGAAGTAATACACTCATATTTGCGTAGAAGGAGAGTGGGAAACCATTTAGGAAAAACTACCCTCAGCAGACCAGAACACGATTCAAACCCAAATCTCTCGGTCATCAGCAGTCCAGTTTTAACACTACGCCTTAAACCATTCGGCCACTGAAGTGGGTATGAAGATATTTAATTATGGAATCCTTAACACCCTTTTTAAAGGATCCTGAATTTGTTAAATACTAATCTCAAATGCATGCGATTTTGTAATAATTTTAAACCCACTTTGGTGGCCGCATGGTCGAAGGTGTCACCTTGCAATAGACTATTGACTGCCGATGATGGAGAGATTGGGGGTTCGATCCTAGTCGGGTGTACCGATAGTGGTTTTTCCTTTAATGGTTTTCCACTTCCACTCTACGCAAAATATGGATACACTTAATCTAAATTGAACCCTCCTAATCCCTATCACATTAGAGTTATTAGTATATAGGCGTATAACCCGAGCGGGTAGTAAAACGCGGTGGATAGAAATAAATGGTAGAATTTAAAAAATGGGTTAAGGCCTTGCAAATTTACACTCATTGATCAAATTGAAAAAGACAAATGAATATACCAGATAGTTTAATATCTCTTATTACATATAAAAATTAGATCAAAAAAAACCTATTTGACTCACCCTTTGTTGCTTAAGGAATTAATATCAAGGGTTGTAAAAGCTAAATCTCACTCCGCCGCGATCTTCAGCTGTTTTCTATTCCCTCGTACGACAAATCAACACGCCGATTATTTAATCGTTCGTATGTGCCTCACGCTGCTCTTCTGTCTAAGAAAAACTATGCCGACCAACCGCGAACCTCGGCCAGCGAACGAACTGTGGCACGCTGTGACGGAGGCTTTGAAGTTTGTACCAAAACAACGGTACACTTCCCCTACTCTGCCTCCCTCAGAGCTTTTTGGACTGCCACGTTAGGATTGGTCGTCTAAAGGGGATGGGTGTTAAATGTTTGACCTGCCGGAAGGAAAGGGCTCAAGAGATTCCTCATTGTTTTTCAAAGGAAAAGGTGGCTTTAGAATTTTACCAATTGCGTCGTTAGTAGAGTCTGTGTCAAGAAATGCCGGGGACTTGGTAGTTCTAAAAGATTCACCTCGACCTCTCCTTATATTAGAAATAACATAAGGTTCCTATTTTTATCGGAACACGTTTCAGATACAAAGTCCGTTGTGAAACTCAAGATAAGAAAAGTCATGTCCAAAATTTAGATCAGGGAAATCAAACACGAAACGAGTGGTACGGAGACCTCTATAATCAATGTAGGAGGTTTAGAGGATTGCGGGTATTCAACCCCCCTCCCTTCCCTCAGCATTTTTAAATTTTTATTTGCACTACATAACGTAGTAAATAAATCAAATTACATCACATTATTTATTTGACCTTTTCAAAAAATAAAATAAATATAATTAGCAATATTATTATTTGAACATGTATAACGATTTTTGCTAAACCAATATGAATCAAAACAATATGAATACAATAAATTTTAACATCAAAATTCATTAAAAGATTCGAAATAATAATTACCGTGTGCACTTTCTAAGCCACCTGAATATATCAACACACGACTTATATGAACCAACTTAAATCTGAATTAGGCACATCACCCAGCCGCCTTAATCTTTTATTTATTTAGCACCGCGTCTTACTACCCGTTTGGGTTATACGCTTAAATACTAATTACGCTAATGGATTAGGAATTGGAAAGGTTGAATTTAGAGGAAGTGAACCCGCCTTTGCGTGAAGGGAGAGTGGAAAACCATTCAGGAAAACCACCCCCAGTTCAACAGACTGAGATTCAAACCTCGATCTCCCCGTCCTCGGCAGTCTGTCTCAACACGAAACTAGCGCGTTAACCAACTACGCCACCGAGGCGGGTTAACTTAAATCTAAAGTAGACACATCACTCAGCCACCCTAATCGTTAATTCATTGTCGTAAAAGGTGGAACTTCTTTTTTAGCCATACCGGAAATCGAACCCGGGACTTTAAACGCTAATGCAGACATGCTACAGGCTGAGCTAAGATGTTGGACGAGTAAAGTAAATGTTCTTTCCCATTAAAGACTAGTAGCTTTTACAATAAAACCTACAACCCTAGTGATGTAATTTTTTTTAAACTTCAAACTTCTTCAAGAAGGATTCAATGCTTACAAAATTCCTCGCTATCTCCTGTTGGGGAACTACACCACAAGCTACCTCAGGTAGAAACCCCCATTCTTCACCCCCTATAGCACAACAAAATATATGGGATCGTACTTCGTATAGTTCCGGATTCAATTACCAGCGAGGGGGCGAATGAATTAATGTGATATAAGATTGGTTCTCTTTCACTAGAACATGTACCAAAATAAAATATATAAACGGTATACAATCTGGTTGTTGTGTTTGTATTAGAATTAAGTTAGGATAAACAACTACTAGCTTGGAGAGATATTAAATAAATATAGGTTAATGCGATTACTATTAATACTAATTAGGGATTTCTAGACGCCCACAAAATAATTTATATAGTTGCTAAATTGAGAGTGAGACTCCAGACCGTCAATAGATTATATTTTAGACAAGGATGTCCGGGGCTCAGATCTCATCTGGGTGTACTGAGAATTGTTTCCCAAATCATTTCTAACTCTCTCCGCGTGAATGCAGGCACACTTCCTATATAATTATACCTTCCTACCCACCTCAATGGCCGAAAGGACTAAGGCGTCACTCTCGTGATAGACTGGCCTATTGATTGGGGCTCGAATCCTGATTGGATCTACTAAGGGTGTTTTAAAAAAAAAATGTTTCCCCCCTTTCCTTCCACTCAAATGCTGGTAGTTTAACTCTAAAATGCTTGCTTCCTCATCCGTACCCCACTATAACAATAATCATATATACGAATCAACTGAACAGGTAGTAAGATACCGTGATAAAAAAAAACTTCTTCATAGCTACCCTATTATGGTAAATTTTAAGGGTATTTCCCAGACTTATAAGATTCTGTACGTCCTACAAACATCAAAAGATTGCTTTAGTATGATTTTACAGCGTAAAAGCTTAAATTCCTCACCCGTCAGAAGAGAAGCAGAGAATAAGCGGTGTATATCTCGAAGAGACAACGTGTGAACTACTGTGCAAGAACAACGAATTGGAAGGTAGACTCCTCGAACAATACTAACAAGGGATTAAGATTGTATGAATGAAAGCTGCTGTTTCATGCTACAAAGTTGTATTTGCTTTGTTATAGGCCCTGCCATAAATCAGTCAAGGTCATTGCCCCTTCAGTTTGGTTTTTTTTCGTGAAAATTCCCTCGCTTGGCAACAGGGGATGAAAGAAACATTCCAATTCCCACCTTTTCACGTCTTATACCGACTAGGGATGGAATTCGAAAGAAAAACATCAATGTTCCCATCGATACTTTAACATTGATGAGGGTGACCTGGTGGTCTAGGGGTAAGGTGTCAGACTTCTGTGTTGGGGTCCGGGGTTAAATCCTCGGTCCCGGCAAAGATTTATCTGATTACCAAACCCTTCCTTCACCTCTGACAAGAAATGTATTAATCACAACTTGTGAATGTGGGGAATACCAGGCCTCCACCGTGGTTCGGATCCTACGTAAACTGTAGGTCCTCCATTTCATCTCACAATAACCATAACATTACACATTAGAGTAAGTGCGTATAACCCGAATGGGTAGTAAGACGTGTTGCTAGTAATAATAATAATATCGATGAGGGGGAAAACACATCGTATTCAAAACATCGATTTTGTTTGTCAATACAAGTGTTGTTTTTTAAATAATATAAGTAAATGTATCCGAAGTACATTTATATTTAATAAATTAAAAAAAAAAATTAAATTCAAACAAATTATTTTCATAAAAAAATACATTAATGTCAATTAAAAATGTTTTTTTTTAATAGACAATTCTTGATATTGTCTGTTCAATAATTATAAAAACCACTATCCGTCGTCCACTGTTTGTAAAAACATTCATTTCAAAACCATCTTTCTTTCCAAACAGTTTCAGGCCTGAACATCGGACATCGATGTTCTCAAAACGATTGTTAAAGTTCGATGCTCACGCCATCGATTTTATATATATAACTGGCCGTAGTTAGGGAGGGGTTTTGGGGTTTCAAACCCCCCCCTCCCGAAATCTTATGAACAAAATATATATGGCTTTGTGTATGGTTCAAACAATATCAAAATTAATGTATAAGTACAAGCTAAGAGGCTGTGTACCGTAAAAAGCACTTCAGAGAGCTTCTAGAGGTGTTTAATATCTAGAATCTTTCCTTGCCTTCAGCAATTAGAGGGTGACGTTACCATAAAAACACTTTAGATAGCTTCTAGAGGTGTTTAGTTATGTATATTTTTCCTAGCCTCAACCAGTTTAGGGGGTTATGTTACCATAAAAACACTTTAGATAGCTTCTAGAGGTGTTTAGTTATGTATATTTTTCCCAGCCTCAACCAGTTTAGGGGGTTATGTTTCCATAAAAACACTTTAGATAGCTTCTAGAGGTGTTTAGTTATGTATATTTTTCCTAGCCTCAGGCAGTTTAGGGGGTTATGTTACCATAAAAACCCTTTAGATAGCTTCTAGAGGTGTTTAGTTATGTATATTTTTCCTAGCCTCAGGCAATTTAGGGGGTTATGTTACCATAAAAAAACTTTTGATAGTTTATAGAGGTGTTTAGTTATGTATATTTTTCCTAGCCTCAGGCAGTTTAGAGGGTGACGTTACCATAAAAACACTTTAGATAGCTTCTAGAGGTGTTTAGTTATGTATATTTTTACTAGCCTCAGGCAGTTTAGGGGGTTATGTTACCATAAAAAAAACTTTAGATAGTTTATAGAGGTGTTTAGTATCTAGAATTTTTTTCTAGCCTCCGGCAATTGGGGGATCTGCCCCCCTCCCCCACCCCCGGAAATTACTGGCTGGCCACGACCTTGATATAAAACATCGATTTTATAGAACAAATAAAATATGTTATTTAAAATACAAAATGCCATGTTTCATTTGTTCTATAAAATCGATGTTTTACAAGTAATAATATCTCTCATTGATGTTATCAATTCGATGATTTTCAACAATCAATGTTCTTTAGTGACATCCAAGGCACACACGTCATCGATCAGCCGAATATCGATGGCACGAACATCGAACCGTCAACATCTATGGTTGAAAAGCATCGCCTAACAAACATCGATGTTAAAAACACTGAACATCGAACGTTCAAGATCGATGTTTTGAAAACATCGATGTTCGATGTCTATCACTAATACCGACTGGTCGCAGAGAGGAAGCTCTTCCGTCTTCGATGACAGTCTAGAAAGAGCTCATTGTGACAGCATTGTATACCTTGTTTTTCTTACGAATGGGTAGTTGAGACACCTTTTAGGAAACAGCAATATATTTTTTGTGGTCTACATTGATAACATTTTACTATATTATTAGTATTTTTCTAGAGGTATTGGTAATATCTATACAACTCCAACTATGTTAAAATAATCATCATGATCAGCTGTTGTTCATCTATTGTTTCTGTCTGTGTACTTTTCTTGTATTTTTATTTGAAAACAGTTTTATCCTTTTCTTTCTACATATTTTTATTACCATGTTCATCCACCTTATTCTTGGCCTCCCTCTGGATCTCTTCCCATTCCATCTAATTATTAATATCTTCTTTCGTCAATTTTCTTAAGATGGCCATAGAATGAACAGTTGCATTGATTTTTTCAATGATTTAAAATGTCTTAAATTAGTGTACCTGTATTATATGCATACTAGCATACATAACGTGTACAAATATGTACTTAATTGATTGTAAAATAGCAAATAAATTTACATTAAAAATGTCTTATTATATTAAATTATTCTTTTAGGCTTTTCTTGACTCACTTTCCCCTACTTAGATTTCTAACTTTTTATTAGATAGTATATTTGAAAAATAATTTTAAAAAATACTTAAGTTAACTCAATTTTTTTAAAACTGACTATAAGAAATCAACATAATTAACCATGGTAGAAAAATAGGTACTAAGTGTAAGGTCTAATAAGTTACTAAAATTGTTTTTAAGTATTAATTACATTAATTTTATCATACAAGATTTAACATGATCTTTCTGAACCAAATGAACCAATTATATAAGCACATGACTTACTAGCTAACTTAATTCTAGAACACACACAACACCCAGTCCTCGGGTCGTCAAATATTTACTGCAAAAGTATATATATATATTTTTATAAATTTTTTTCCATAGCGGAAATCGAATCTAGGACCCTTAGTTCAATAAACATAAGCACAACTGACTTAACATTTTGTCGGAGTCTTTATTTTATGGTAGTTCTTGTATGATTATGACAATTTTATTGATTCCATTTACATTTTAGCGAACCATCCCGTGATCTTTGTGATAGGGCCTTGGCGTTTTTTTATTATTTAGTTGTTATATTCTAGATTTCAAAACAAATCATGATCAGTTGAAAGTTTTTTTTTAATGTTGTTCCTCTTTGGACCTCTAATTAGGTACGTAGGAATTAAATTAATATACCTAGGACACACAAATTTATTTGAATTTCGGTTTTAACTTTTTTTCCATAAAGTATTTACTCTTCTATGAATAAGGCCTTATATTCCAATTATTTATTTTACTTTGGAGCATCAATGACTTTTAGAATTTTTTGAAAACTTCTGGACTGTAAATATGCACTCAGATATTTCTCCTAATTGTTCTTATTTTGTTTGATATATTATGTGGAAATACATTTATAAAATAAATTTTAATAACTTTGCTACTATTTCCTATAGTGTTCCGGTTGTTTTCTGTTTTTACGTATTAGTAAATAATGTATTCATCAAACTAATTTATTATTATTATTATTATTATTATTATTATAGCACCGCGTAGAAATCCTAGATTTCATCAAGCTGATATATTGGAGGGGGTAGGTTATCCGCGTATGTACTAATTAAGCTAATAGTTTTTAGAGATGAGGAAGGTTATACTTTATAGAAGTGTACCCGCATTTGCGTGGAGAGATAGTGAAAAACCATTTAGGGAAAACTACCCTTAGTACACCCGACTGAGACTCGAGCCTTGATCTCCCCGTCATCGTCAAATTAATTAAATTTCTAACAATCGAAGGGTTTGGTACAAAAGGGATATACATTTAAAAACAAATTATTGTTTTATTTTTTGGGAAATATTTATTATTATTTGGTGTATGTGTGGATCAAAATTTTGTATTAGCTTATTGAGCATCTGAAACTTTACTCTTCTTATAATTGGAGCAGAAATAATATAGATTTTTGACCTAAAATTGTGTTTTCACTTTAGATTTAAAAAGTGAATCTACATTCTTACTGACCTAAATTCTCTAATTATTATCCTTCTGTTCCATTCTCATTCTTACTAAACACAATCATTTTTAATGATGGAATAAATAGCAAAACTAATATAAGATAATTATTACAGTTATAGCCTCATCTAAATATAATATTCATTTAGATTGAAAAATGACACCTGGACATGGGAATCGAACCCAGTATCAATTAAGATTACGCATATATAGCTTAGGATTTCCACACGTCCATCACATACTCCACCTTAAAATATGAGTGAAGAATGACGCTGAAAACATTACAGATCCTGGATAGCTCAGTGGTTAGAGCATGACGTACTAAGCGAAAGGTCCCTGTATCGATACCCGTATCCAGGTGTCATCTTTAAATTTTAAATAATATTACATTTGTTTTTGCTATAAATTAATACTCTAGCTCAAGGTAGAGATATGGTGTAATGAGTTGGACTTAGAACTAGGTCAAGACAGGGGTAGACGAAGTATTTATGTAAGTGTGGCAGTGAACTTTCGAGTTCCTAATGTCATTGAGTAAGTAAGTAAATAAATTAATACTAGTATTATATTTTTAGAATAAATATGAATAAAAGTTCTCCCATCCCCCGGCTACTATTGGATCCATCCTTGATTAATTGTATTTTTTCATGGAATTAGGTAAAAAAAATGCTAGCTCTACTAGTTACATGAAATTTCCCGATCAGATTGTTAATTTAATAAAAACACTTACATTGCGTGACACAGACTAATTAAATATTAATGATATTCGTATCTGGAATGACGCAAAACGGAAGGGTTTGAAATTCCCCGCGAATACCCCGACAGTGTCTCCGTCACCCGCTAGAGCGGCGCCACCGTAGAGGCCGGATTGATCGGTGTTTGTGGCGGGCGACAGCGCACACTAAAACTTTGCACCGGGACCAGCACAAGCTAGCCCACCATTTCTGCGTATGTGTGTGTGTGTCTACGACTATTTTTGTGCGTGTGTGGTTCTACAATGCTCCAAACCGTGGATAAACATGGGGCCGATCTCCAGTGGACTTGATATTATTGTTTAGGTGTCTTCCTTTTTTGTTAAATAAAAAAGGGATTAACTGTTTGGGTTTTTAATAACCGTCACTTTATATGTTCAAGGTTTGTATTCTTTTCTTCCTTTCAAACCTGTCAGCTGTTCCTTTAAATCTTTATTACAGACATGCATATAGCTTAATCTCCACGCTACTACACTCTAATGTACATTAGTTACACTATTTTATGTTCTCCGGTATACTAATATGAATGAGAGCCTACTTTATTAGCCATGAATTTATTAATAACACATCTCAAATTTTTTTTAAATATCTAGACTGGTAATTTGTGCTTTGTTGTTATTATCCTAACGATCTTTTATTTGCCCTGTTACATTCATAATTGTAAGTAAAAACCTATCTATATTAACTATTTTGTTAAAATGTTTAGCATATTTACTGTCTAAAATAAAATGTTTAAATAAACAGACTAATAAATATGCCTAGACGTCAACTTCCGCCAGCAGGAAGGAAGTGTTTTGTCTTCACAATACAAAGTGTTTTGCTTAGCGTGATATTTCTCAGGGGCAAAGACTTTTTAAAGGGAAAGATAGAATCAGTTAATTTACGTTATATTAAGCTTTTCATTTTTGGATGGGGGCGGGGCCAAATAATATTTTATGACAAATAATCTAGAATTCCTCGCGACTCAATTTAAAATGTTTAAAAACACAATTGGGTTTCTATATAATTCCAATAAGCCAGTTGTTTTGATATTAAGAATAGTAGCCCTAAAATAAATAAAAAAAAATTCGTTCAATGGAAGATAGATTTGAACATCTCCGCCCCCTTATACCGTATAACGGCCTCACTAATATATGATTAAAGTCTCTTACTCAAGTCGTATGTACATTATTTAGAATAATTTTTAGCTCTTTACATTAATTCGTATAATAATATGAACAATGGCTGATGCATTTGGGTATATTCTTTATTTTAATGTCATTGGCTCCTGTCAAATTATAAAAATATGTTTAACATTTATCATATTTTTATCAAATTTGATACACTAATAGGTTTACTGCTGTGGAACTTGCGGTTGATAAAGATTATGTCGTGGGGTTTGCATCCAAACACCACCCCATTTTCTATATGCAGGTGGCTAGATTTTGTGAACTAGGTTAGGTTGGATCAGATCAGTGTTTCCAAGGTGGGCAGTGGAAAGGGAGGATCTTAGACTCCTGCTAAGTGACCAGATATTGGGTAACTTGTATGATAAATAATTTGAAATTCTGGTAATATTGGGTAAATTAATCAATTTTGATAAATTAAATAAATTAAAAAATTTTGATTGAATTTTTAACAAATGTTTCATTGTGTGTTTTTATTTTGAAAACCAATGGGGTGGTGGTCCTAAAAAGTCTGGGAACCGCTGGATTAGATTATACATATGACAATGTTTATAGTGGTTGCAAACCCAAAGCCCCCCTCCTTTTCCCTGATACCCCTCTCCTTAAATGCTTCCATTATAGCCTAATACTCAGGAGTTTTTGCTAAATGTGTTAATTTGGTTTATTGCAACTATATAAACACGCTCAAACTGTTTTGATGTAAGCGTACCAACAGAAAAGTGATATAAAACTGGAGTTTGGACACACCTGGAAGTAAAACACTATGCCAAAAATTTATCACGTCGATTTCTAAGCGAATTTTTCCAAACATATTACTTAAGGGAATTATTTATAATATTATGAAAAAGTTCAACCAAACTCTACCTTCCTCATCCCTGCATATAGTCTGAACGGGTTCTAAAACTTTATAAAAAACACTCTTATTAGTATGGAGAAAAAAAAATCATGTTCACTACACCCAGCCGAGATTGGAACTTGGACCTACTATTCACTGGTAATACAGTCTATCGGGAGACTACGCCCTAGACCGCGTGAACACAGTCGTTGATAATATTTTATTAAAATACCCACCGTTAGTTTACTGGATTTATTTATTATCTATTTTATTTCACTCACCGCCTGTTCGGGCTGGACGCAAATATTTACAATAATGGGGTGAGGAAGGTAAAACTTTAAGAGGAGATGTAATCGCATTCGCGTGAAGGGAGAGCGGAGAACCATTTATGAACGAACAACCACCCTTACTACACTTGACCAGGATTCAAACCCCGGTTTCCCCATCCCCGGAAATCCAGTTTATTGTAAAAGCGACGCCCTAAGGTTTCGACCATGCGACTACTGATCTGAGTTATGTACTGGGCTTATTAAAAACAAATGTGAATAACTTAAAATTATTTGCGGGGTCGCTTTACTATAGGTGGCTTTTTAAGACCTACTTGATGGCATAAAAATAAATTCTGTAGTAGTGGTGGTGGTTGTTTTGATAAAAAAAAAAGTCACAATATCCTCACCGGTCTAATTGATTTGTCGGGGGGAAGGAGATTATAGGGTTATAGTTCCATTCCCAAATGGGTTTGTTGAACTACCCTTTAGTGGGTGGTGGGTGAACCGCAAAGGGGGTTGATCAATCCACTAATGCGTGAGGCCTGACCCTAGACATGCGATCGACCATACTAAATAGGAAATAATTAGTTTTTTCACCGCGTCTTACTACCCGTCCGGGCTATACACCAATAAATATTAGTTATAGAAAGGAAGCATTAGGGAGAGCAATAGCCGGCAGTTACAAACTTTACTAAAACTACATTAATTTTCACCTCAAGTCATGTGATATGCCACTTTTGATAGAAATATTTATCAATACGGTTGTGCGGAGTTTCGAAATCCAGAAGCCGAAGGTCGTCTTTCTTTCTCATAGATTTTGACAAGCATAATATTTATTTGAGGTATTTAAAATGCCCGTTCTGAACCGATTGATTATATCAGAACACGGCTTATAAACTATTATTATTATTATTAGCACCGCGTCTTACTACCCGTTCGGGTTATACGCACTTACGCTAATGTGTAATGGTAGGGTGATTGTAATCAGATAAATCTGTGCCGGGACCGAGGATTGAACCCCGGCCGCCAGCACAGAAGTCCAACACCTTAACCCTAGACCACCAGGTCACCCTATAAACTAATATAAATCTAGAACAGACACAACACCCGGTTCCCTAGACGTTAATTCACCACTATGAATGAGGAAACTCCCAAATTTCACCAACGATAAGTTGTTTGGGTGTCGGGAATCGAATCTAGGACCCTTAAACTCAGTAGACACAAACGCTACCGAGTGAGATAAGGTGTCGCAGAATAACCAAGTCGCATCTTTGAAACTGGCCGTATGATCTACTTCGAGGTTTTCCTTAATTTTTTTTACCCACTCTCTCCACTCAAATGTGAGTAAACTTCCTCTAAATTCAACCTTCCTCATCCCTAACCCATTATCGGAATTAGTACAAATGCGTATAGCCAGAATGGGTAGTAAGACGCATACCTTACATACCTCTAATTATCAATACCGACAAAATAATACTAATAACATAATAAAGGATGTCCAAGGTTGACCCCAATAAAATATATTTGTATTATTTTTAAAAAATCCATTATTGTGTGCCTACTGTAGTTAAATTATATTTTCCAATAGCATAAGTACCCGGCATTGCCCGGGGAAATGATTTTATTTGTTTCAACAGATAGAAGAAAAAAACCTCTTCGTTCTAGTTATTTCGACGCAGTTTTTAATAAATAAAAATCTAGTAAAAAATAATAATTAAAATTCTGACTTCCATGTACACAAGTTTGTGCGCAGGGGGTACTAATTTTAAAATTTCAGAGTTTTGCTTGCGGAAGGTATCGTGCAACGCTCATAGTAGACAGACAGACTCTGAATTTTATTAATATAGATTCACGGTAATTTTGACTCTTTGCTGCAGATGTCAAATATATATTTTGGCACGTTGACTAGGGATATAAATCGACTTCACTTGCCAAAGAGATAAAAGTACTATATTTGCGAGGTGGATGAATACAGAACTATCTTTTAATAACTCATCGAACCCGCCTCGGTGGCGTAGTTAGCTAACGTGATAGTCGTGTTGAGCTCGACTGCTGAGGACGGGGAGATCGAGGTTCAAATCTCGGTCGGGTGAACTGTTTTTTTCCCCCCTAACTGGTTTTCCACTCTCCCTCCACGCAAATGCGGGTTCACGTCCTCTAAATTCAACCTTCCAAATTCCTAATCCATTAGCGTAATCAATAAATAAGCGTGTAACCCGAACGGGTAGTAAGACGCTGTGCTAAATAAATAAAAACTAACTCATCAAGTGTCAGGTAGGCCAAAGTTAATGTCTATACCAACCATACAGTATGATTTAGTTATGAAGGAATTTTTTGACAGTTTATAAATGTCACTAAAATAATTTTTTATACATTTATTTAAAGATGTATGTTATATGCAACTGTCACTATGAAATAATAGTAATACAAAAGTAAAAATGTTATCAATGTGAACCTCAACAAAAAGTTGGTATTTTATAAAAGGTTTCTTGCTACTAAAATCCTACTATACCTTAGTTTTCTTGTGTTCATATTACTGTAAATTCGCAAACAAACATATTATTGCTATTTCTATAAATATGATGGATTAATTTTTTTCTCTCTGGGAAATTGAGAGTAAAGGAAACCTTATAGAGAAAAACCTTTAAAAATAGTATACTAATCCTATAGCAAGTTTGAATTATTTGGCTTTTTTGATCAAATCTTTTATTTACTATTTTTTGCATTTTATTTACTTGTGGTATTGTTTTTCACTGTAAATAGACTGTCTCCCCGCCCTTCCCTCCACCCTCCGTCCCACTTATAACACCTAACCGTGCGTTGATACGTTTCCTGGCTCTAGCGCAATTTGGTAACTAGTTTCCATAAGATTAACTCTCAAAATTTATCGTTAATATTTATTGAACACAAGTTAGTTATTAGTGTGGATATTTCATTAAACATGAACTCAAACGCAAAAAAACAACACATATACTCTCTTTTATATCAAATCCTTATGGTCGTTTTAATGGATAATTCGTGATTTAAATAAACGGTTTCAAGCTAGGATTTTTTTAAATATAACTTCAACAACAAAAAAAGTTGTCTTCAGAATGCGAAGGAAAAAAAACTTCTAGTGATATTGGTTTTTATTTTCTCTTTTCTTTTCTTTTGGTCTAGGGGTAAGATGTCAGACTTCTGTGCTGGGGGTCCAGGGTTCAATCCTTGGTCCCGGCAAAGATTTATCTGATTACCAAACCCTTCCTTCACCTCTGACAAGACATCTTGTGAATGTGTGGAATGCCAGGTCGCCACCGTGGTTCGGATTCCACGTTAAACTGTAGGTCCTCCATTTCATCTCACAATCACCCTACCATTACACATTAGCGTAAGAGCGTATAACCCGAACGGNATCTCACAATCACCCTACCATTACACATTAGCGTAAGAGCGTATAACCCGAACGGGTAGTAAGACGCGGTGCTAATAATAATAATTTCTCTCTTCTTGAACCAATTCCTAGAGAAGTACATGGAGGTTGACTACACCAAGAAGTAGCCACCCCAGAGAATTAAGACGGATGCTTTTTAATCAATAACGACTATCCTTCCACAAGGATCATTTAACGGATTTTTTGTGAGACAGAGAGGGGGGAAGCCCAGAAATTTGTAAATCGCCATTAACAAAATATAAAATTTAATACAGAACTATTCTGAAAGAGGCACTAGCAATACAAGCAGTCGTTAAAAATAGGATTATTTTATTATTTCTTATTTTTTAGATTCATTAAAATAAAAATCTATGTAAAATGCACCAGAATTCACCATGACCCTATTCTATAAAATGGGTCGAATCTAAGATGTACCTATGCGCCGTTTTATAAAACGTATAGGCAACTTAGCTTGCATACATGTATTGCGGGCGATAATGCATACTCTATTCGTTAAGAATACATAATTTTTTGTGAAGACTTTTGAGGTTCTTGAGGTTCCATTTGTTTCATATAGCAATATAACAATTGTCAAAGAGTTTGTAAATAGTTAGAATAGCCACACCCACATACAATTTTCACTGCTCCCCTCCCTATGGATGTTGGCGAGTCCTGTTATCTTTGGTCTACAGAGAAACGGTCAAATGAGGTAAATAAAGCTTAGAGAATACGATTCAAAATTTGAAAAATACAACACTATTAATTTTATCAATACAAAAACATTCAAAATCCGTATACTATCTCAACCTTTTTAGGAAAAAAAGAAAAAAATTAACGCAAGCGTGTAATTAATTACACTAGTAACATTTTTAACTATAAAAAAGCCTATAAAATAGTGCTAATCCTAGAGTCCAATCTTCATAGTAAGAAACTTATCTTATAAAAAGTTACTAGATCTACTTTTATTCAGTTAAATATTTTAATATTTCAAAATATGACAAAATAATCATTTATTGTATGTAAAAAAAATGAGAACAATTTTCTCTTTTCCAAGTAAATACGATGCCTGTATTAAAAGGTATTGATGTGTGCACCATATTACACAAAATCAGTAACGTTCCAAAACGAAAAATAAGTACTTTTAATTATGTTTAAAATATTGTTTCAAGTTGGATAAAAAGCAATTATTTAAAAAAAATTAAATAGTATGAGAAAACTTAAGTTTACGTTATTTTAAATGTAATATATAACAGGTAATTAAATATCTATACATTTATTACAAAACTTTGATATTTTACAAGTGTTGGCAACCCAAAACCTAAACATATGATTTTCGAACTGTCATCCAGGTAAAAACCTATCGTGAAACGGAATATATATACCTAAATGTTGACTGTCGGAAGTCAGCTGTGAGCTGTCAGTCAGTACCAAAGAAGCCATGGGGCTATTGTAGTTGCGACTTATAACATAGTCCTCTCTTATATTATTATTATTATTAGCACCGCGTCTTACTACCTGTTCGGGTTATACGCACTTAAGCTAATGTGTAATGGTAGGGTGATTGTGAGATGAAATGGAGGACCTACAGTTTAACGTGGAATACCGAACCACGGTGGAGGCCTGGCATTCCACACATTCACAATTGTGATTAATACACGTCTTGTCAGAGGTGAAGGAAGGGTTTGGTAATCAGATAAATCTGTACCGAGACTGAGGATTGAACCCCGGCCGCCAGCATAGAAGTCTGACACCTTACCCCTAGACCACCAGGTCACCCTTCCTCTCTTATAAAACCGTATCTAATTTTCTAATGTTTGATGTTTTCTTCCTGTAAACTTGTTCCTAATAGTTGCTCACCTGTATAAATACCCACCACACGGCCCACGTCAGGATACGTTGAAGGTTCACTTTTTTTTCGCAGTGAACCGTTGTGAATAGTGTGTACAGGGCCAAGCCATAGTTTTGGTAGAAAAATAAATTAATTATTTTGACTAAATTTGTTACATATCAGTCCAAGTTAGGGATATTTTTTCTTACATATTTCATTTGTGGTATACTAATTCAAGAGTAGGCCTACGCAAAATGTTGAAAACCAGTTATCCGATTGGATGTTAAAAAAATGCTAAAAACTTCTTTTTAATCTAGAATTACCAAAGTTTGTATGCTATAGTTCAATTTTCGTATGAAAAGCCTTTTGGAAAATACAAACATTTTTCGGCAATAATTTAAAACGTTTTACTAAATGATTGTCATTTTATTAGCATTGATAATATCTATCTAGAGTTACACATTCAGTCAGATCACATGAATGGACGTATGGATGTATGAAAATGTGTAACTGCTAGAAAAGTTCCTTCCTGTTTAAATCGGACTCTAGTCGGGTTTTACGAGGCGCACTGTGACGAAGTTGAACCGGAAATGGCAAGACACAAATAGCTCGAGGGGAGCCACAATAGGAAGTTCTAAAGATGGAAGAAACACTGGGCTGGCCTTTTACACACTCGATTCTACTCCGTGACCCTTTTTCAATGACACAGTAGCGTTCTTAGCTAAAATAGATGGAAATCACATTACAATCATCATTAATCCTTTTTTAATGACACAGTA
>CABFVZ010003614.1:0-69997 GCA_902151445.1 Timema monikensis
TGTATTCTTAAGGATAAGGAGTACAACAGAAGAAGTCCGTCTTGAGCTGATGAGATAGCCTGATGGTGTAGAGCTTACCTTGTATTCTCTTAAGGATAAGGATTACAACCGAAGAATGAGGACCCATCTCAATCCGATGAGCACTAAACTAGTAATATTTGTTTAGTGGATATTTTTAACTTAGACATAATTATTGGGGCAGATTTTCTGATTAAATTAAATAAGTTTCCACTAAAAGCTACACATTTGATTTTAATTGTCTTGTATATTACAACAAAGTAATCAAACCAGCCCCTTTCTTTATTGCAATCAGTGGACAAGGCGTCTGTACCTATTTAATTTCCTTCTAAATCTTTGCTGATCGCCTCCGTGGTCTAGCGGTCAGAGTTTCTGGTTACAAATCCAGAGGTATTGGGCTCAATCCCCGGTCCATACAGATTTGTCTGTGAATCAGTAGGTCTGTAATGGGACCCGCTCAGCCTCGTGAGGACAGCTGAAGAGTTACTTGAATAAAGAAGTAGCAGATACTGTCTAGAAAACTTTGATTAATGGCTGGAGGTTTCGTTGTGCTGACCACATGACAGCCTCTATTTGCAAATTTTGGCACTATAATTGTAAAAATAAAATCTTGTGGTGAACATTTCTAAGTAATATATCGTGGTGGATTTGGTACTATTAGTACTAAAATTTAATCCCTTTAAGTCCTCGACTTACGTGGTTAGTTCATCCCGAGGATTTCCATGAAAGTTGGATAAGCATGATTTGTGAAAAAACACTCAAGATAGACTCGACCACGAATCAAACCCTGAGCTCCCCATCATTGATAAACTAAACCAGATAATATTAATGTGGGGCATCTAGTGAAATTAATCTGAAATAGCTACTAAAGGGGAATTTAGGTAGTAACTTGTATTTTAAAATAAATACTTTACCAAACTACGTACAAACAAAAGAAGCAGGTAAGACCGCTTGTTTGCATGTCTCTGACATGATAACAGAGATCATAAAAGTTCATCATTTTCGAGGAAACTGTTATGATTTAGGAGAAGATTTTAATCAACGTTCTTAAAAGTAGACCTATTCAATCATGGTAGCCATAGAATTGTTTTTACTTTCAAACGTTTCGTTCTGCATGGCTGAAAAAAATTGCATTTATATTTGTTAACGTTTATCCCCATGTAAAACACAATAGTAGTACAAAACTAATAAATCGCAACAAGCTGTAAAAGGTAAAAAAAAAACATCAATGTAATCTATTTATAATATAAAATGGAAAACAATGCAGGAAAACTTTTATTTCTGAACAATACGAAGTTGTACAACATACGTCTGTTAAAACAACGTTTCAAGCACGACCTGGCATGTTCCCATGCATGACTAATATAGGCGCATGTATGTGCATAATGCCACAATTTACAGCGCACTCAGTCCTAACCTAACTAACCAACTAATGAGCCAACCATAACCTAACCTGGTCAAACTAACTAACTGTGCGATTTGGTGTGCGAGAATCTTCTTTTGTCTCTGGCCCGTCAACCGTTAAAATGGCGGCTCGCTTACCCATGATGCATTTCATCCAAGATCATCTTCCGGTTCACCGAGGAGGGCAATTAATCTGCCATGAGCAACTAGTACTGTGGGATACGGCAAATTAATGGGATGTTGAGCAGTGATTTGTGTGGAGCAATAATTACTCTATATCAAGGAAATATGAAATTTATTATGTTTGAGTATTTTAATTTTATGAGTGGGTATATGTATTTTTCCCTGAAATTTATGAATAATTTAACTTAGTGGCTGGTCGTTTTGCATTGAAAGGTTTCAACAAAAAACTTACTTTCCATCTTTCAAAATTTTAATCTTTTTTCCTGTATTAGACGTCTTATTACACGTCCATACTATCCACTTATTTACACTAATGAATACGTATAAGAAAGGTAGAATTTAGAGAAAATGTACTTGAATTTGTGTAATTCAGGATGAGAAGTCATGTAAAAAACTCACTTAACACGTCTGGAATTCAAATCAAGAACTCTGTACCACTAGACTCAACTGAACTATATTTGCCTGATGTAATATTAAAAGATAAAATATCAAAGTGGTAGTGCATATATTTTCAGGGTATAGTCAAATTTATTTTCCTATTTCACTGATATAAGTACTGCATGAAGCTCCTGTTTAGAATGTATTTATTTATTGTCATAGAAAAAATACTAAACCATATCAGTTTCAAATAAATAACATAACGTAAAATACTTTTACGATAACACGCTAAGCGTAGATTTAAATATCAAGCCCCAATCTCCGTGGTGCAACCAAACACGCTATCTCTGAGCTTATAAAACAGATTTTATCAGCTATTGTTAGGCCTATACCTATACAAGCAGAGTAAAGATAATAAAACATAGGCCTTAAGGTGGAGATGTAGCGAAAACGAGCTAACTACAGTGATTTTAAAGTTTTTATAGAAAAAAATATTTTTTTTGGCTATAATTATCAAAGTGGAATTAGATAAGAGACTTTTTGAATGAAGATTAAATGTTGTCGTTAAATTCCAGGGAAACCTTGACAAATAGTTAACAACTGTTTGGTTCACCGTGTGCAGAAAATTAAACTTTATGTTTCTTCTGGAGAAATACTTGATTTATTTTGACCAAAAATGTGTTCGAATGTGTTTTATCCTAAGTAACTAAGCATTCTTGTTCCACGCAAACGTGGGTACATTTCCACTGAATTTTACCTTCTTCTTCCCCACCTTAGTAGCATAATTACTAAATGCATATAAATCAATTAGTTAGGAAGACACGAGGGAAAAATTGTTAAGTGAAAGATTTGATAGTTTTGGAAATAATTTATTTGGGGCTCACCCGCCTCGGTGGCGTAGTTGGCTATCGCGCTAGTCGTGGGGAGCTAGACTGCCGAGGATGGGGAGATCTAGGTTTGAATCTTGGTCGGGTGAGCTGGGATTGTTTATGGTTTTCCACTCTCCCTCTACGCAAATATGGGTTCACTTCCTCTAAATTAAATCTTCCCAATTCCTAATCCACTAGCGTAATTGCGTATAGCCCTAACGGGTAGTAAGACGCGGTGCTAAATAAATAAATCATAAAAATATTTGTGGTTCATGCTGAACATATAAGAAAAATTAAAATACAGATAAAAAAGTATTGTGATAGGTACTATTTTCAAAACAGTATTAAATAATTAGAAAAAGACTCTGAAATTTATAGTTGGAAAAATAAATATTTCTGCGTGGAGCCTACACTGATGTAGACGTGGGCTAAGGCGTCAACCCAGTTTGTTCTGATGTTCCAGTTATTGGGAGGAAATGTTTAAAATACCGGCCAGATATATAAAGTGTTTTTTTCCTAAATGACTTTTCACACACTCCTCTCTACTGCGGGTTCATTTTCTCCATATTCAACCTTCCTCCTCACTACTCCATTAGGATATCTACGCTGTACATCCTCGACGCTAACGAGATATCTCCTCTCTATCGTACACACAACTGTTTCAAAGATTCCTTTCAGCTCGCAACATCTGTGTGGTTCCAGGTTAAGACTAATGGATGAGACGCCATTCCACACCCCACCTCCCCCTCCACTAAATATAGGCCTATATTCACGTTCTGGCCCGACGGACGTGCCACATTAGTTAATAACGGTAGGGTCGATACCAATTGACTAGTTAATCCGCCGCAGTAGATCTGATTGGTGTCTGACGATGTGTCATGGTACAGTACCTAGCTGTACGTGGAGGGATTAGGGCCTTGTCCCTATTGATGAATAGGGGCAGGGTTCAAGGGTCACTCATCTCTATGCAGTGGTGCTGGTGACAAATATATGCAGGACTTTGAACCCTCACCCTCTCTCGGTCCAGCTCATTCACACGATGGTCTCCTGGGAAGATGGTCCATCGTGAAGATCATAGGCTCTGAGGGAGGAACAAGTTGTATTCCAGCTACCCGTATTCGTGGACGTGCGGACTAAATGTCAAGATAATCTGATCTGGTTTGCCGTTGACTGTTAATACGGGTTCTAATCACAGCTGGGTACTTAGGGTACTTTGTTATCCCCTCCACCTCCACGCAAATGGAGATACACTTCCTTTACATTCAAGAAACACATCCATTCTCTATTTGATACTTCTTACAATGATCTATCATAATAATATACTTATCTGTGAGTTCAATCATTTAGTACTATTGTTAGTCAATTGTTTTTGATACTAGTTGTTTATCAGCTTGATCCATGGTGTAAACTATAAGGAAAGAAGAACGTAATTTGAGGACGTTTACCTGCATTATTGTTGAGAGTAACTATTAGAACGACTGACTTCTATCAAATACAAAAAGCAACCTCTATTGCACTCGACCGATATTCGAACCTTGACCTCTCACGTCACCACTCAGTATCTTGAGAGCCTGTCACTATCAGTGCTAATATTCCACCATCGGAAGCTCTTAGATTGAAATTAAAGTAAATATTCCTTTAGTACGTTTCAAATTATTGTTATGTTTGGTTTTATGAGTTAAAAGGTTTTAAGAAGCTTATAGGCCTACAAGTTTAGTTCGAAACGCTAACACAACTACAGAACTCAAAAACAATGAAAACCAGTTTTTTTAAAGAAGATAAATATTACTATATCAACTATTATAACTGTTGAGCCCCCGCTGGAAACCAATCAGTTATTCTATAGACCAGGGTCGGCAACATGTTTTAGACCAAATTCAACTTGTAAGCTTATCAAAGATACCGCTATCACCCACAATTTCTACTTACTTGATCACGATATGACTTTGGGAACTTGGGTGTTTATTACCGCATTTAAATAAGTACTTCACCTATCTCTATCTTGAGCTAAAAATATCTAGTCCACCTTATTAAATCATAAGACAATCTTGATCTAGTTCTATCCAGTCCACCTCATTAAATCATAACCCCATCTTGATCTAGTTCTACCCAGTCCACCTCACTACACCCTAACTATATCTTGAGCTAGTTCTATCTTGTCCACCTCATTACACCTTATCCCTGTCTTGAGATAGTTCTACCCAGTCCACCTCACTACACCCTATTTCTATCTTGAGCTAGTTCTATCCAGTCCACCTCATTACACCTTATCCCTGTCTTGAGCTAGTTATATCCAGTCCACCTCATTACACCCTATCCCTATATTGAGCTAGTTCTATCCAGTCCACCTCATTACACCCTATTTCTATCCAGTCTACCTCATTACACCCTATCCCTATATTGAGCCAGTTCTATCCAGTCCACCTCATTACACCCTATTTCTATCTTGAGCTAGTTCTATCCAGTCCACCTCATCACACCCTATCCCTATATTGAGCTTGTTCTATCCAGCCCACCTCATTACACTCTATTTCTATCTTGAGCTAGTTCTATCCAGTCCACCTCATCACACCCTATCCCTATATTGAGCTAGTTCTATCCAGTCCACCTCATTACACCCTAACTATATCTTGAGCTAGTTCTATCTTGTCCACCTCACTACACATTATCCCTGTCTTGAGATAGTTCTACCCAGTCCACCTCATTACACCCTATTTCTATCTTGAGCTAGTTCTATCCAGTCCACCTCATTACACCCTATCTCTTTCAGGTTCATTCTAATGTTATCCTTCCATCAGTATCTAGGTCTTCCCAATGGTCTTTTTCCATTGGGTTTGCCAGTCAGTACCTAGAACAAGGTTCTAAAATCTCACATTCAAAATGCATGCCCTACTCACCATAGTCTACGATACTTGATTATCCTAACAATGTCTTGTCATGAGTACAGGCCATGTAACTCATCATTATGTAACTTCCTACACTACCCAGTAGCCTCATTACTTTTTGAACCAAAGCACCTTGCTTTCAAACAATGGTCATGTGTTGTAAGAGATCACGCTTCACACCCATAAAGAGCAACTAGGAAAATGATTGTTTTGTATATCCTGTAATGTGATTGATTCAAATCAATCTAAAATATATATAAAAAGTCATGGAAGAAGGTAATTTTTCTTTAAAGTAGCATATGTAGAGTATCCTTTTATTATTCATCCATGAAGAAACACGCGATTCTCAGAAATAATGTGAAAAGGGTTTTACTAGTAAAATATATTTTTTATACCATTCTTCCTGTTAAAGGAACAACTACGCAGTATTTGTCAAATACGCCAATTCCTTATACCAATAAGAAGCTAGCTTTCACACCTGTCGCCAGGACTCTTTCTATTAGTTAGTTTTTACTCTGTTGACAAGGGGAGAAAGATGCAAGGGGTATGTCATATATAAACCGTTTGTGCGTATCAGCCAGACACCCAAACATCCACACCAGGGATCCATCCACACGCACAAATCAGTCAGAGCCACACACTGGCAGTCAGAGTCTAACACAGTATAAAATAACTTTCATTAATATCACAAGTGTGCATTGGTATAAAGTATTTAATTGGAGTATGTATAAGTAATTAACAGATGCAATTTAAATAAACCATGTGTGAATAAACAGCCATCAACAGTTCTCTTTCTTAAATTAATTATACCGATTTAATTAGTGCTCGACCACGTAGCTATAGACAACCTAAACATCGTCACAGCATTATTATATCAGGGAATTAATCCGTAGTGTTTCAATCGACGCCTTACGATGCTCGATTTAATTCAATAGTGTTACAATTCTGAATTTTGAATTCCTTTAAAACCGGCAGGATGGCAACTTATCGATCGATTTATATCATGTATTATGTATCCTTTCCCTGATTTCTAATCTGATTTCATTATTGCTAGTTAAAATTTTCCCTTAATATTTAAACTCATTAAACCTGTCAAATGACATGTTGTTTGCAGTAATATCTAAATTATCGATCCAAATCTGTTTTCTTTGTGTGATCATAAATTAAATACTTTTAGAGTTCACTTCCATATATATTTCTTTACTAGCCTCTAGTAAGATGTCTCCATTTCTTGCAACAGCTTCCTTACTATTACCTAACCAAGCTAAATCATCTGCGTACTCTAATATCTGCATTGTACTGTTCAATGTCAACCCTATTATATTACCCTAATAGCCAACCAAACTGGTAGCTTGAAGGGACATTCTCAGTAATCCGCATGCTAGTTATATTGTGCGCTTTTCAAAAGTATGTAACTTGATATTAAAGAGTGTGTCCTCAGGTTTAATATTTGTACGTCTTATTGTCAAGAAGGAAAGTTACCCAGTTCTAGTTTATGTTGCGCTCCCACGTAAAGGCGTTGTTTAAAAATATAATCAAGTGAACGCCAGTAATTTACAAACCATGTTTTTTTTTAAATTTAATTGTCATTTTGTTTTAAAAATATGAATATACCTTGTGTTTTTAGTATGACATAGTAAATGTTAGTACAAAATGTACTAAAATCTTAACATTATTTCCATTACTACGAATCTAAGCCAAAAACACACCTCTGATCTAAAATGGCGAAGCCTCTGTAAATGTTACATTAATAGTAAATAATTTACCTGATAATGCATTTTTTTAAACCATGGTAGCTCAAGAAACAATTTTAAATTTTGAAAGCAGCTCCGAAACTCAATGACGTTGGCTGTCTAAAGTATCACTCGCAAAAGACTGGACTGTCGATGACAAGGAGCTCGGGGATTGAATACCAGCCAGGTGTACTGAAAGTGTGATGTTTCATAAACCTCCCTTCATTCTATGGGTAAACCTCCTCTAATAATACCTTACTCGTTACTACCAAACTAGCCTAGTTAATGTAAGTTATTTGCGTATAGCCCGATTGATTAGTGAGCAGCAGTGAAAGATGAACATGAATTATTATTATTATTATTATTAGCACCGCGTCTTACTACCCGTTCGGGTTATACGCACTTACGCTAATGTGTAATGGTAGGGTGATTGTGAGAGGAAATGAAGGACCTACAGTTTAACGTGGAATCCGAACCACGGTGGCGGCCTGGCATTCCACACATTCACAAGATGTCTTGTCAGAGGTGTAGGAAGGGTTTGGTAATCAGATAAATCTGTGCCGGGACCGAGGATTGAACCCCGGCCGCCAGCACAGAAGTCTGACACCTTACTCCTAGACCACCAGGTCACCGTTAACATGAATTAATGATTTGAATCGTGTATCTCTGGACTGGGCAACGCAAATTATATCTTCGGCTTTCATTAAGGTGTATCGATTAGAAATACGGCTTAAAGTAAATGCTCCTTGAACTAGTATAGAGTGAGGATGAAAAAAACCGACATTGATAAATAACTTGTAGAAAACCACCCTAGTTCACCCAGCCGAGATTCAAACCACAAACTATCCGTCACTTAAAATCAAGTCTCTTACGAGAATGAACACAACTGTGAGTATATTTAATATGTTTAGCAGACTTGACTATTTTGTAAATAAGAATATATAGATATTATCACTTTGCTTCCATTGCTTAGAATTATTTATGCCAGTTTATTGTTTTTAATTTACAAGAAATTAAAATATTTTTTTTTTCCAAATTTTGAATAAAGGCTCACAAGGACGTAAAAATGATTCAAAAACTTGAGAGCTCGGTGAAGTGTGGCTTTCTCCATTATTACCATTACAATAGTGAAATTGGGACCAGTTAAGTATATTTTAAATTTTTATTTTTAAATGTAGACTTTTTTTTCAAAAGAAAAATCCTGTTGGAAAACGCTTTCACTTGTTTCAATTCCTTGGGCTTATAACGAATGATACATATAACTATGTGGGGTCTGGTTATATCTGTATAACTTATGTAGCTAGGTGTTATACGTGGGGTTTGGTGGGCTCTCAGTGTATTATAATACTTTTTTGAAAAGATTGGTCAAAAATTGGTTGATTTTTAGCATTTGTTAAAAATATGAAACAGAAAAAGTGTACAATATTATATTAATATATACTGAAAATAAATAGTTATTAGGAAGTATAACCCATGTCTTTAATGAAGTTTCATAATCAACACTATGCGTGTTCTATAATTGTGTACAATATTGTAGTTAAATCTAAGAAATTGAAATATCTATAAACCAACGAATTAAAAAAAAGAATATGTCATTAACACATTTTATATATCATTTAAGATTACAAAGAACCAAAATAAAATATACTGTTTTAAAAATAATTTATTTTTTAAAAACAAGAAAATATTACGTGGCTTCTAGATGAAACATATCCAACCGATCTTTCAAATCTTTAAGTGTTCAAATGGAAAATATATTCATCAAGTAATTCCCTCCAAAGGGAGCTTCGTAATGATCCGGATCTCGCCGAGTATCGCTCTTTGAGTACGTGTTCTCCTTCATGACGGCACTCCTGCCATAATGGGACCTTGTGAACAGGCCGGCCAGCTCCTTGTGGTTCCAACCATACCTTAAACATTCATTACAACAAGTGTCGGTTGTTTCAGGTATGAGGGAAGATCTACACAAACATCTTCTATTAACATTCAATAAATCTTAGCTTCAAGGTTGGTCAGCTGTGTTTCTTCGTACATCAGTAGTAGAGCACCGACTGGTTAGTGGTGCCCACCCGCTTCATTTAGGGCTCACCCATAAACAACTGAACGTTTTTTACTTACTTTTTTACTCTCCCTCCACGTTACACAAAGTATAATTTATCTAGACCCCTCACCCCTCCAAATTGTGTAACGTATATTTTATTATTATTATTATTATTATTATTATTATTATTATTATTATTATTATTAGCACCGCGTCTTACTACCCGTTCGGGATATACGCACTTACGCTAATGTGTAGTGGTAGGGTGATTGGGAGATGAAATAGATGACCTACAGTTTAACGTGGGATCCGAACCACGGTGGAGGCCTGGCATTCCACACCTTCACAAGTTGTGATTAATACACGTCTAGTCAGAGGTGAAGGAAGGGTTTGGTAATCAGATAAATCTGTTCCGGGACGAAGGATTGAACCCCGGACCCCTAGCACAGAAGTCTGACACCTTACCCCTAGATCACCAGGTTACCTAGATTTTAATACAAATAATGAATGGAATTATTTTATACAAAAGCTTTTATGGTACTAAAGTAGGAATTCAGATATGACAAAGCTAAAGGCCCGTACAGAACAAAATCAACCGTTCGAGAGCTATTTGCGAACAGTTCGCGAGCACGACGTCTACACAAAATTTTTGAATTGTTAATTCATGTTGGCCATGTTCTCCATGTAGTTTGAGAGCAGTCCGTCAGCAGCCCGAAAATGTTGAATACGCCGAATAAATATGCCTACTAATAAATACGTCCACACTGCAAGTGCTGTTCGCCTCGTGTTCGCTAACAGTTTCTTTGATGTTACCGCCCTTTTAGCGAACTTCTACCTAGAACGAGCTGCTCATGATTTCTGGTACACACCGAGTTCGTCAGTTGATCGCGAGCTTGGTATGTACGGGCCTTAAGAGTACATTTTAAATCCTAAATAAATATAAACAACTTCAAAGAATTTTATAACAATACTTTATAAGGTAGAAAAATTTCACTCTATCAGGAATGTAAAGGGATCAATTCAAATAACCAAATAAAAGTGTGTATACAATTTGTTCTTTCTAAAAACGGGCTGACGAAATGGGGGCTCTCAAAAATTTCTAATCTAAAAGAGTAAACAATTTCTTGTGGTGATAAACGATTGGAATTTATCAAGCGTGCAGAAGAATAACATCAAACAGTAGAAAGGTCTGAGAATTCGATAATTTCAAAATGAAGGAACATAAAAAGGGGTGTAAGGATGGGTCCCCTCGAAAATTTCCAGAGCTAATTTAAATAAATGATAAGGCACATCTCACAGACTTTCTCTCATCCTGAAGCTATAGAAAGACTTTTTTTTAACTCGTAGGCTTTATGAAATTAAATAGCATACATTGTTGTGGAAACAACTTCGTGAAAGAGCATAAATGAAATAATACACACTGTTACAGACCCACTTATAAAATCTGAACCTCTCTGTTCACCAAAGAGCATATTCAATTTCACCAAATACCTCCTTAAAAAATATGTAGGCTGCATTTTCTTATAGCTCAGAAACTATTTATTTTATAAAAATGTTTTTCAAATAAAAGAGCGGAATTTGAGAAATTCGATTAGTCTTTTTTTCTCTAAAGTAAACTACCCTTAGCTTAATGTTATGTAAACATTAAATTCGAAGTCTTAGGCCCATTAATATTTTTTTCAGCTCTAGGTCAATATGCAGACACACAGACATTCTGACATGCAGACACACAGACACATATATGCGGACAGAGGGACACAAACAGAGCGATATTCAGGCAGAAAAATGGCAGCACTAAAACTACTCTTAGGTTTCAGATGGTCATGAAACGTCGACATTTTATCAAAATCTCTGGTTCAATTTCTTTAATGATCACAAATTTTTCTCTGTAAGAGGTTGAAGGAAAGTAAAAATACTTATTCTGGGAGGTTTGGGGGTGTAAAATATATATTTGGTACGGTATACCGGTAAATATACCTTCTCTGTTAGCCGAACAACGTCTGAACATAAGGGATTTCATAATTGAGGCCCAGGAAGTGGAAGAGCTTAAAATGTTTACAAACAAATAAAGAACACTATTTTTTATCTGTTAAAAGTTCAAGTTTGGTAGGCATGTAAAAAAACATATGAGGTGAACTAATAATTCTTAAAATTTTTAATTAGGAAAACGGTATGCGGTTTGACTAGACACATTTCCAAAAAAATATTTAATTCGCCAAGATGTAAAGATTTTTAAAAAAAGCCGGAAAGTGTAGAATTTCAAAATCAAGGGCTGGAAAACGGAAATGAGTCTCCTAAACATTTCCTTAACTGATAGAAACAATATTTTTAGTATGGTGGAAAACTTTAACTTTGTGAAGGAAGAAGAAAAATCTTTAAAAATAAGCAAATACAAATACTAAAGATTATCTCAAAGTGGATCCATTAGATTGTCGAACACTTATATAAAAATCGAAGTATAAACTATCAACCATCGTGAAGCGACAGAACAATTAAAATAAACAAATTCTAGCAAATTGTGACACTCAATATATAATGTATTACTGTAACAGAATACTATTCCATTTATTACCTTTGGTGAAATGTGATACTCTTTATATCCAACATAATTATGTATCAATGTTTAATATTCCATTTTACTTAAACTATGGGTGTGCTTAGGTAAATATTGTATGATAAATTCAGCCCTTGTATATACACTCAGTTTGTGGATTAGGTAATATTTTCTTTCAAAGAATTATTTTATTCAATAATTTCCATAATTTGGTTTGTGATTGCCATAGTTATCTCAGGATCATATACAGATGAAATATTAAAATGATAACAGCAGAATTTTGAACGTTCAAATACGATATAGTTTAATGCTGCTGATCCATATTAAGAACGGATCAAACTGCTGGTAGATATAAATATATAACACAGTATCAATATTACACCCCTCTCCCCTCTAAAGCTTCATTTACATGTTCACCTAAAATAGAAAGTGTAATCTGTCTGAGGGGCTCAACAATTTACACGCAACACAGATGTTTGTTGATATATGATACTCAGCAACAAAAATTAAATACAGCTGATTAGCAACATATTTATTTTCTAGTCGATAAATACCTCTTTACTATTAATGTTGTTGAATGACGATACAAATTAAAATATAAACATAACGACACACCCGCTTTCCACTTAAGGAATTATTTAGAATATTACAACAACAGTAAACGCAGCTGTCTGATTGTATCTAGCTTTCCAGGTAAATGTGAACTGATTATTTTAGTTGGTTTTGAAATTTGTTGGGTTCTCCTAAGCATATTTTAAGGAGCAGCGTGTACAGAGGTGTCGTTGTTTCTACTCAAGCAGAGTGACCAAAGTAGTTTGCACTGTCTTGTGATCAGTTTCCTACTCTATTGCTGTTGAGTACACGTGTGAACCCTAAAGCAACAGAGCGCTCCATCGTAGTTCAGGAGGAGTATGTTCTATACTAAGTCAACTTTCACCGATACACGCCAAAAAAATAAGCTCAACTGCAAAATTATAAATGTTGCAGCTCACATGATAATCTATATTTCTCAAATAAAATATTTTGATTTACTTGTATACAAAACTTGGCATCAATATATTGTTATATTAAAGTCAAAGAACGCAAAAAGAGTTTTGGTTTTGCCTTGTGAAGCTGTCTATTGGTCTCTATTGTGTATATATTTATGGAAACTCTCTACAAGTCTTGATTTGAAATAAATGGAGCTCAATCTTTTTGTATTAGCTTGTCTATATCAGAATATAATCGTATTGAAATTGAAATGATATTGGTTTGGATCAATCTAAAATATATAAAAAGTCAAGGATGAAGGCAATTTTTCTTTAAAGTAACATATGTAGAGTATCCTTTTATGATTCATCCATGAAGAAACACGTGCTTCTCAGAAATAATGTGAAAAGGATTTTACCAGTAAAATATATTTTGTTATACCATTCTTCCTGTTAAAGGAACAACTACGCACTATTTGGCAAAGACGCCACTTCTCTATACCAATAAGAAGCTAGCATTCACAACACCTGTCGCCAGGACTCTTTCTATTAGTTGGTTTTTACACTGTTGATGAGGGGAGAAAAATGCAAGGGGTATGTCATATATAAACTGTTTTGTGCGTTATCAGCCAGGCATCCCAAAAACAGCGACACACAAACAGGGGATCCACCCGCCCACAGTCTCCAGACACAGCCACACGCACAATAACAGTATAAAATAACCAACATTAATATCACAAGTGTGCATCGATATAAAGCATTTAATTGGAGCATGAATAAGTAATTAGCAGATGTCATTTAAATAAACCATGTGTGAATAAACAGCCATCAAAAGTTATCTTTCTTTAATTTTTTTTAATGTACCAATTTAATTAGTGCTCGACCATGGAGCTATAGACAACCTAAACATCGTCACAGCATTATTATATCTGGGAATTAATCCGTAGTGTTTCAATCGAAGCCCGGCGCGGCTCGATATTAATTCTATAGTGTTACAAAATTCACACCATTCCTTTAATTCAAAGTAGGATTTTTCTTCAACAATTTATTTCTAGAGCAAAAAGATAGTGGGTGGGAAGCACATGTTGTCAAATATTTGTTGTTAATCCTGGATTATACATTGGATAGCATACATTTATGTCCACACACTAATAACCTTAATAAATTAGTATTGCAGACATTCATCAGCTGATGTCTAGAGAACATATTGGGCCTATGATTTCCAAACGTTGTTTCAAACGAAGGGCTGTGGAACCAAACCAACCTTAAACCCATACAAATGGAAATCATAGGGTGAAAGTGAAGATAGATTTGGGCATACTCTAAAGAGACGAAGATAACGACCCAAGAGTATCTCTGGATTGAAAACAGCAAGGTACACCGACGTCAAGGCAAGCCAAAGATGACTTGATGGATAATGTCCGTTGATGAAGAAGACATTAAACTCGGAAAGTCATGGGATGAACTTAAAAGTGTGTTAGAGAATATACTTGAATGGGGAAACTTCGTAATGAGTTAAAGAAATTTACAATAAAAAAATGGTAGATAGTAACATAGCTTACCTGTAACTAGTGGTTTCTGGGAAATAGTACCTCTCATCGGGAGGAATGTCTGCTCTCACTTTTAGGTACATGTCCCTGCCCCCATCGTTTGTGACGTCACCATACAGTATATTCTTAGTGTCCTTGCTAAATGGTCTCATCACATTGCCGAAGTCTGTGTTCTCTAGTTCAGGTATATGTATATCTTTGTGTTTCTTGATGGCGTGTCTTTCCTCGGCTTGATAGCGTGCAGTACGACCTTTTGAAAGTTCTTTTACCAATGCTTCTGTCTTGGAGGAGATCTTGGATTTACTCCAGTTCTCGTAGATATCTTGAAAATATTTATCGAACCAAACTCTTCGGACAACCTCTTCACGGTGGACTCTTTCATTCAGCATGTTCTGCTGAGTTATGTCGTAGCCGCCAGTGAATTTGGCGTCGGGTCGCGCCATTGTATAAATAAATATAGACCGTGAGAACTATTTGTTACAAAAAATAAATCAACCGAAAATCATGCACAAGCTACAATGTGTCTATTTGCATCTACCCATTATTTTATTTAAAAAAATAATTTTCATTGTCAACTTTTCTAAGAGTACATCTAGACTATATAATCACGTACATTAATAATATTAAGTGGATAATGACTTTGTATAGATGATCATAAGATGTTTAGTGTTTTAATTATCTTATTTCTATATAAAACTATCTAATTTAGTATTTGTTAGTGATGTAATTTCATTAAAATATATTTTTACTTCCGAAACAACTTAAGGGAAATGTTAATATCTTTCAGAACGAAAGCAGACTAGAAGTTAATGGCTTGGTAAATATAATTTTAAATGCGTCAGTTTATGTAAGAGCGTTTACTCATATTTTCTTCTGTTAAAGAAACCATACACTAATGTTGTTTTTTTTAAATCCACGTATATATAATGTATCTAAGAGAAGTACTTTGCATTGTTTCAACAATTGTTGCTAGGATTTTTTTTTTAGTGGTGTGGGAGAGATAAGGATATTAGTAGAACATTATTAATGATGCATTATATTTACAAACAATAGATTGCATTACATTCTCTTGTTGATTCCGTTTTAGCATAAGTAGTTGTTTTCAAAGGTTAACTATCGAAATAAGAAGGATTATTAGTGATTTTACTTTTTAAATGTTTCAGATTTGATGAACATTGACACCAGCGTGAATATAACTTTTTATTGAAGATAACTATTAAGTGAGAATAACTTTAATATAATATAGTTTATTCTAAGGAGCATTCAATAAAGGACCTGTATCTGTGAGCACATGGAATTAATGGAATTAACGTCAAGTTTTATAGTCTGGCTTGCCAATGAAAGAGTGAACAGGGTTATAATCCCAACAGGAACTTGTTTTAACTAATTAATGTTTCCTTTTAATTTCATACACAAATGTGGTTAGTTTTCCATTAAACTCTACATCATTATCAACTCTCCCCCATTAGCATAATTAATGTACGTATATCCCAGACAGATAGTAAGACGTGGTAAGAAAAATGAGTATGAATTTAATGGTGAAGTGAAACGGTCACCTAGCGTAACAAAATATCACCTAGGTATCACATGCTGTAAATCACTTAAAAGGTTGAATAGCTTGTTGTAAGGGTCACCTGATATGGGATCATACAGGCCTACATAATGTACAGTACGTGAATCAGTGAATGTATGGACACTGCTATTACAAAGTTCCCAACGACATTAAATAAATGATACGGAACTCCACACGGAATTTCTCACTCCATTGTTTAAAAGTGGAGATATTTACTCAAAACTCGTAATATATGAGAAACGAAATAATATACACAAGCAAACCCGAGCAAAAAGTGCGTTATACTTACGTTGAACATTTTTTGTCTCCCGGATTTAAATTTTATGATTTTCATTTTAAAGAATTAAAGTCCTCACTGGTATATTTGGGCAAAAAAAAATCGATATTGGGTCCAGAAGGGTCAATACATCGTGTTAAAATTCCGACTTCTGTTTCAAATTTTTGACATTTTGTTAGGGGTTGCACATCTTATGGTTATCATATCTTTATTAAATTCCTCATTTATAAATTTAAAACAATAAAAAAAGGTAAATATTGACTATTGAATCCAAAATGATATAAATATATCATTGCTGTACAAACATTTCCTCTAAGAGGTTGAAAGAAAGAGAACATACACTTTTTGAGAAACTTGCTCATTTCTTACTCTATGGCATTGCGTTAAAATGTAAGTAGTATCTCTACAACTAAAGCTCACAAAATTGTATTAATATATTTGCCAATAGCTCAGAAACTGTTGTTTTTATAAAAATATATTTCATATTAAAGTTTTTTATTTTTAATAGTACTACAATTTAGCAATGATGAGTTATATATTATCTCAAATAGTTGTGGAGATAAGGAAAATTTTGATTCTGTAATGTGCCCTAAAAGTCATTTTCACGGGAAAATAAAAATATACATTTTGTTTATAATCTTAATCAACGTCTAGCTACGAATTTTAATCTAAATCGTTGGAGCCGATTTTGAGAAAATTGATTTGTTCTCTTTTCACCCTTTCTTAAACTACTCTTAATTTTAAGGTTTAACAGACACACACAAACAGTAGCATTGCGAAAACAACTTTTTAGGGTTTGGGGGGTCTTGATACGTCGACATCCATCAACATTTCAGGTTAGATTTTTTATACGATCACAATACATGACCTTTGGTATTCGAAAAGTTTATATATATATACATACATTAATACATATACAACGTGTAAATAAAACATTGCATCAAACTTTGGTAGGCTATTCCTTGGGTTAAAATAGAATAATTCACATCAGCAACCTAGGGTTCATCATAAATATTAAGGGTGGTATACACCCCTAAAGATAGAGTTAAAAACGACTGCTGTGTGAAATATTATGAAAACTGCTTAAGGTATTACAAAGAATACTACTTATTGAAATCTTGATCATTAATAAACTAAATTTGCTGTTACCGTTACCCACCCCCATCATGTAAAAAAAGGGGGGGGGGGGCTGTAACACTTTTTTCTGCAATAAAATATTACAGAGTAGGTATTACTAATTTTGACTTAAAATTACAAAATATGGAGTAAAAATTAACAAAAATGGTGTCTTGGAGAAACTGTATATCTTTCCCCGTTTCCGAGATAATCACACAAGTTTGAGCTCATAGACAAGTGTTAATTCCTGCCAAGTAGGCAACCAGTATACCTGATGCGTAGCCAACACGCTCTCCTTACCTTAATCCGTAAGACTTCTTTCTGTGGGGCTTTTTCAAAGCTTTGGTGTACGAGACAGCCATTGAATCCGAGGAAGACCTGTTAGCCAGGCTAGGTGCTAGCGTGTGATAAGGTTCAAGAAACACCACGTGTTTTCAAAAGATTACGCCAGTCATTGATACGCCACCTCAATTATTGCAATGACATTAGGGACCACCATTTTGAACACTTACTATGAATCTGATTTTGAAGCTAGGAAC
Source organism: Timema monikensis (assembly GCA_902151445.1). Classification (NCBI taxonomy): domain Eukaryota; kingdom Metazoa; phylum Arthropoda; class Insecta; order Phasmatodea; family Timematidae; genus Timema; species Timema monikensis. Next base: position 18,089 of record CABFVZ010003614.1, read on the forward strand.
TAATACATACAAGAACTACAATAAGTATTTCTTAATTTAGCTTTCAATACTTCAGTGAGTGTAATGATTAAAATCCCACCCAAGTGTGAACTGTGTAAGCATAACTTACTAGTGTGATAAATAGCAACACATCGGAGTTTATGAAGAAGGAAAAGTATCTGAGTTTCTCCATCATTACACACAAACCAGCCTTGTTTACCAAATGAACGTGATACATAGTCACACGTGCCGGTAAAAATGGTGCAGTGCGAAGTAACACTGCGATTCTGGTTGCCTACCTGTCAGGAATTAACACTTGTCTCTGAGCTCAAACTTGTGTAATTATCTCGAAAACGAAGAAAGCTATACAGTTTCTCCAAGACACCATTTTTGTTAATTTTTACCCCATGTTTTGTAATTTTAAGTCAAAATTAGTAATACTTACTCTGTCATATTTTATTGCAGAAAAAAGTGTTACAACCCCCCCCTTTTTTTTTACATGATGGGGGTGGGTAACGGTAAAAACATATTTAGTTTATTAATGATCGAGGTTTCAATAAGTAGTATACAAAGATTCGTTGTAATGCCTTAATCAGTTTTCATACTATTTCACACAATAGTCGTTTTTAGCTCTATCTTTAGGGGTGTATACCATCCTTAATATTTATGATGAACCCTAAGTTGCTGATGTGAATTATTCAATTTTAACCCAAGTAATAGCCTGCCAAAGTTTGATGCAATGTTTTAGATACACGTTGTAATTATATATATTTTTGCACTTAGCTTGAAAATGATTGTACTTATAAAAATATGTTTCAAATAAAATATTTGTATTATAAATAGATCTACTTATTTGTGACGATAAGTAACTTCATATCTAAAATATTTTTGAAGATGTGATAAAAAATGAGAATTTACGCATAATACTGGAACCCTTAAATTTATTTTGCTAAAAAAATTAGAGCAGCAATTTTGTTTATAATATTGATCATTGATTAGAAATTAAATTTAAACAAATTCGTTAGAGCCAATTTTTTTTTTGCCCTTCAGTGAACTTCTCTTAATTTTAGGGTTATATATCCAATTACAAAAAATCCTCGGGGTAACCCTATGAAAACCCTGGACACCAAGTTTCAGCCCAATCGGTAAAATAATTTAGGCTCTAGTCTGATGTACAGACAGACACACGGAAATTCAAAAAACATTTTTTTTTTATTCGCGGGGTCATGGAATGTCGAAATTCATAAAAATCTTGAGTTCGATTTTTTTTTTAAGATCACATAGAATAACTTTGAAAGGAGCTCGCACTGGCTGAGAAACCAAAGTGATATTTGAAATGGAGAAAATTACACCTAATGCACCCGGCGAGAAAAGAACCTCGACCGCTCTTGGAAATCCAGTCTATTTCTAAATTGATCGCTTAGACCAGTGGTTACAAAACTTTTCAAGATCACGACCCCCCAAAGAACAGTGATAATTTGTCCCGGAACCCCAACTTTCCACCAACACACGAGGGGCAGTAAAAAAACTTAAGAACAAATCTGCAATAACCGTAATCCATTTTATTGTCAATAAAATAAATAACAATTAGATATTGTAGTATTTTTAAATACGGATTTTAAGAGTATGTATATTGATATTTACTCACCAAATAATTGGTGCTGTTTCTAGACGTCAGTCAAATAGGCAAAATAGCTGTCAATGATGTCTCAGATGTCACAGATATCACATAAAAGGGATTTGTGATAAGTAATAAAAGCTTTAAATCCAGTAGCGAAAAAATTGTTAGCTCTCAAAAGTCAATCATCAGTAAACTATATTTAATTCTAAGGATATAATATAAAAAAAAATCATAATTTTTCTTCAAGGTATGACCATCTAATATCTAAATATCAAGTTTGAACGAAATCCGTTAAATAGTTTCGCCTGTAGCCCCAGACCGAGACAAATGAACAGACATAATATAAAACTGACTTTCCTTTAGTTTGGGCGCATATAACATGAAATCCATCAAGACAGACCAATTTAACGACTATATTACTCTATCGTAGGGGTTGAAACTTCGACTTGGCTTTGAAACAAATATCAGCTTCGACTTCACGTAGAAAAAAAATTCAGGCTTCGACAATTACGAATCTTAGTTCATAAATATATTTACAGTTAAAATATTCAATTTATTGGCAGACTTTCCATTTTGAACAGTTATGTATTTGCGATACATAACAAATGAATACGCATATGAAAAAATATGAAGTAATTGAACTATAAATGGTGGTAGTGACTTGATTTTTCAGAATAAAATGAAATATTACAAAAAATTGGGCAATAAAATAATTTCCAAGTAGTTTTAGGGCATCAAGATGTATAAATAACAATTTTATAATATTTTTAAGGCATAAAAGAACCAACAAATAATATGCGAACTTCGATTTGGCTTCAAGAATATTAATAATAAACTCGATTCAAATTATCTTCAAATTAAAAAAGGGTTTTTTGCACCCACTGTATCTATATGAAAAATTAAAACTGGCGTAGCTCTATGCCACGTACGTTTCCATCATCTGATGCATAAATAAAGGGACTTTGGTTGCAATAGGAGTGGATGCACTTATATCTCCCTGATAATTGCAGTTGTGTCGAGAGATATTCTACTTCAAATTAGTGAAATGCATCACATCCAAGCACGCAACCAACGCCGAATCTCTCACGCCGCATCTAAAAGCTGTAAGCTGTAAGGCTGCACTTTACTATCAGCGAATAAAAGATAAATATGACAAAAAGCGTATTTGTTAATTGGATTTTAGTAAGTTTTTTGATGTATATCTTTTATTGATTTGTTTTAAACACACACTATTTATAAAACAGCTTTATTAGCTGTAAATTAAAAATAAAATATCTATTCATAGTGAAATAAATGTATTTGTTGAGTAAAAAGCACAATCATAAATAATAAGAGCTTGAAATTATTAGCATATTAGAATTTCAAAGTAGTGCTTTAACTTTTCGAGATGTTATTCTAATCTTATTCTAAACATTAAATAGTAAAACAATTATTTCAGTTAAAAAAACCTGTTAAAGGCTACAAAACATAAGATAAAAATGTTTAGTTCTGATTATCTTGCAAAAGAAGTCAGTCACAACACTATAATATAGATTCATTCGTAAAATGATAACTATACCTGGCTATTAGAATATAAATTAGGACCTTTGGATTGGCATGCTAAGATGAAGTTCTTGGGTTTGATTCCCATGTGCAAGTGTTATTTCATTTATAAGTATGATAATCGATGCAGCTACATGAAATCAAAAGAATACCTAGATTACCTAAACTTCGCTTCTCGTGTACCCTTCATTTACCCTAAACATTAGCCAACTTACCTTTATTTGTTACACTATGGAGTAGCTCATATTATTATTATTATTATTATTATTATTATTATTATTATTATTATTATTATTATTATTATTATTATTAGCACCGCGTCTTACTACCCGTTTGGGTTATATGCACTTACGCTAATGTGTAATGGTAGGGTGATTGTGAGATGAAATGGAGGACCTACAGTTTAACGTGGAATACGAACCACGGTGGAGTCCTGATATTCCCCACATTCACAAGTTGTGATTAATACACGTCTTGTCAGAAGTGAAGGAAGAGTTTGGCAATCAGATAAATCTGTGCCGGGACAGAGGATTGAACCCCGGACCCTCATCACAGAGGTCTGACACCTCACCCCTAGACCACCAGGTCACTCCTCATAATATAGGGCCATAGTGTAATACGTCAAGGAAAGAATGCCTGAATGTACAATTAACTGTGCAAGTGTTAGATTTCTTCCTTAATGTAGGCATACTTATAGCTTTGTGTTATTTCATATTCTTAAATATAACATACATTTATAAGGCCCTGCAGCGCAGACTAACGGGGCTTTGTGGTAAGGCGTTAAAATTTGTTTATTAATGACACATATTCTTATTTACTTTAAGTAAAGCTTTTTACTTACCAAACCTAATTCTACATTAATATCGCATTAAGAATTTCTATTCAACAAATGTATTCGTGTTTTTATATTACTGTAACGTTATTTGCCACCCTAACAGGTATTTCCCTATATTTATCTAAATTTTGTGAATAGTTTCCAATTTATTTTCGTTTGAAATTATTCTCTTCAAAGTTCGGCCACAGCTTAACACGCTGTGTTGAGGGGAGGGGCGTGACAAATAATACTATTTACATTCATTTAAAAATAAAAGGACGGAAGGAAGAACATCTAACATTGTTTTAAATATTTTAAATAAGGAATTTTGACCTAAGGAAGAACACTTACCTTTTATTAAACATATTAATTATCTTTCAAAGAAGTGTGTTGACTCTTCTTAATTTATTTTCAATGTCGGCCATGATTTATTTCAACGCATGCGCAGGTCTGTCAAACAAGTGAGCGGTGGGTCTCACGATTGTAAAAGAAGTAAGAAAAGAAAAATACGTGATGTAAATTCCTCCAGACTAGCGCGCATTTCAATTCTGACAGATGAAAATAAACATTTAATTATTTTAAGAAACATTGTTCATATTCATTGACATATATTTCAATCTTTATATTAAATTTTCATTTTATTTTATATTCATCTCTAGTCCATAGCCAACATTTTATTTTTTATTTTAATATATTAGTTTTCTATTTGGACTTGGAAGAAAATAGAACGTTTTAAAATTTGATTCTCGGAACACTTTCTGAAGAACATGAGGGTATTCTTCCTCGGTGTTATTTTAACATGGAGCAAAATCTGTGTAGCTCCTAACTAAATTTATTTTTAAAGTGGAACAATGGCTTTAAAGTAAAGTCCAACTACACAGATGGAAAGTTAGTGTATGGGAAAGAACTAGAGATTGTTTATTCTGTTAAATTGTGGACGAGGGGGAATTAATAAAAGGAAACAAAATTTCAGAAATTCGTGCTGTTTCAACATGGACGAATTCATTGGTGAGATCAATCCAAATCTTCAAATTTAAATTTATATTTTTCTCCTTTATCAAGAAACCAGGATTTATGTAAAAACTTTCAGAAAAGACTAGATATATTCAGACTCTTTATCTATTCCAGAGAATCAATTAATATCTTATTTTATATCTATATATTAATTATATTGATTTTTTTCTTCTCTTTACTCAACAATACTACTTTTTTTGTCTTACTCAAAACTATAATAATATATTATATAAGTTCAGCCTATATTATATTTCTTTTACTCTAGTATTATATGTTCTAAACTCCTAAATTCAACCATGTTTGGAGATTGTTATTTTAAGTGATAAATTTTTGTTTCAGAATATAGGGAATACCATATACTTCATTTTTAATTTTTAATTTTTTGTCAGATTTGAATTATACTTATTCGGAATTCCATAGGTAGTATTGGTATGTGGTAAAAAAAACACTAATTAAATTAGTAAATTAGTAAATTAAATTAGTACATTTTATTTAAATTGTATATGTTTTATTTTAAGTATTCTTTCAACTTCTGTAGATATCCCAGTGATCTAGAGTATTAATTATTATTATTTTCTCCTAGACCCTAGGAGTAGCGCCCAACAAATACACAATTTTATTCATCATGACGGTAACTTTCATTATGTGAACATATTTGGAACACACAACAGATAATATACTATATATATATATATATATATATACTATATATACTATATATATGCTATATATATACTATATATATATATATATAATTAATTTATTGTTTTTCACAGTACATTTTATCTTTCACCGATCAAGGTTTTATTTTTTATTTAAGAAGGAAGAGATTTACAAAATAACTTGTTGAATTATAATATGTTATTGTTTCATTCCAAAAATATTATGATAGTAAAAAAAAGAGTATGTACAGTACATATATCATGTAGATCATGTTGGATTATACATGTTGAATATGGACTGTACATTAAAATGAATATTTTTACTATTAATATGTATAATTAATATTTTTATTAAGACTAGAACATACTGTTTGTAAGCTCTTTCTAGCTCGCTCGTATAAAATTGATTAGGTGGGTTGGCGGATAGCTCTCAAAGAAACTGCAACAAGGACCAGCTGAAGTAGCGAAGCTTTGTCGTGGCCCTATCCTCCACATCAAGAACTCAAAAAATTATTAATAATAAAAAATATTTTAACTCACCGATATATTTTTAAAATATTTTCCTTCTTAAATATTACACGTTTCTTATTTTACATTGTTTGGAATGTTTTTTAATTACTTTTTTAATCCCAAATAAATTTTAGGTATCTTAAACTCCGCACATTATGAGGTATCGCATTGGCTCGTAACAATCCGCACAGGCAAAGAAAATATTCTCGGTTTGTGTTGTTCATTCATTTTCTTTTAAAAAAAAAAGTTTATAAAGGACACTGAGGTTCTAGAGAGTAGATCAAACCATATAGATCGGATCATTAAGGTTAATTATAACTTTTCAAACCGACTCAAACCCCGGTCTCTTCATAAACCGCAACCTAGTCTAAAACAATAGTAAAACATGCAAATAGTGACCCCCGATGCAGGTGGATTATTAACTGTACATTTAAATCCAGCCAATAAGCTATTTTATAATAATATACCTATTAACTTTAAACATTTCCTTCACCCCTCTTCACTGCCTTGTTTAAAAATGGTCTCGTGATTGAACGCCCTCTCGTTCCCGACGTTAGTCTCTAGAGAACCACTAATGGTTCCTTTGGAGACAGTCTTTAGCGCTGAGGTGAGTGGGAGCACCTCCCCCGTCAGTTGTGTTGCATGTTATCACCTGCCAGGGGAGAGTAATTAATTTAAAAACTATAACTGGACTCCCGTTGGGTGGTGCGGTCAACACGCAGCCCATCGCCGTCACACTAATTAAATACATTGCGCGTGCGCTCTTCACGTCACTGCGTGCACTACTGTCTAGTTAAAACTGGTGAGGGGAGGGATAATTGGTGTTTTAGCTTTAATACGTCAATTGGTGTCTTATATTTAATACGTCATTTGGTGTCTTAGCTTTAATACGTCAATTGGTGTCTTAGCTTTAATTCGTCAATTGGTGTCATAGCTTTAATACGTCAATTGGTGTCTTAGCTTTAATACGTCAATTGGTGTCTTAGCTTTAATACGTCAATTGGGGGCTTAGCTTTAATACGTCAATTGGGGGCTTATCTTTAATATGTCAATTGATGTCTTAGTTTTAATACGTCAATTGGTGTCTTAGCTTTAATACGTCAATTGGTGTCTTAGCTTTAATACCTCATTTGGTGTCTTAGCTTTAATACGTCGATTGGCGTCTTAGTTTAATACGTCAATTGGGGGCTTAGCTTTAATACGTGGATTAGTGTCTTAGCTTTAATACGTCAATTGGTGTCCTAGCTTTAATACGTCAATTGGTGTCTTAGCTTTAATACGTCAATTGGTGTCTTAGCTTTAATACGTCAATTGGTGTCTTAGCTTTAATACGTCAATTGGTGTCTTAGCTTTAATACGTCAATTGGTGTCTTAGCTTTAATACGTCAATTGGTGTCTTAGCTTTAATACGTCAATTGGTGTCTTAGCTTTAATACGTCAATTGGTGTCTTAGCTTTAATACGTCAATTGGTGTCTTAGCTTTAATACGTCAATTGGTGTCTTAGCTTTAATACGTCAATTGGTGTCTTAGCTTTAATACGTCAATTGGTGTCTTAGCTTTAATACGTCAATTGGTGTCTTAGCTTTAATACGTCAATTGGTGTCTTAGCTTTAATACGTCAATTGGTGTCTTAGCTTTAATACGTCAATTGGTGTCTTAGCTTTAATACGTCAATTGGTGTCTTAGCTTTAATACGTCAATTGGTGTCTTAGCTTTAATACGTCAATTGGTGTCTTAGCTTTAATACGTCAATTGGTGTCTTAGCTTTAATACGTCAATTGGTGTCTTAGCTTTAATACGTCAATTGGTGTCTTAGCTTTAATACGTCAATTGGTGTCTTAGCTTTAATACGTCAATTGGTGTCTTAGCTTTAATACGTCAATTGGTGTCTTAGCTTTAATACGTCAATTGGTGTCTTAGCTTTAATACGTCAATTGGTGTCTTAGCTTTAATACGTCAATTGGTGTCTTAGCTTTAATACGTCAATTGGTGTCTTAGCTTTAATACGTCAATTGGTGTCTTAGCTTTAATACGTCAATTGGTGTCTTAGCTTTAATACGTCAATTGGTGTCTTAGCTTTAATACGTCAATTGGTGTCTTAGCTTTAATACGTCAATTGGTGTCTTAGCTTTAATACGTCAATTGGTGTCTTAGCTTTAATACGTCAATTGGTGTCTTAGCTTTAATACGTCAATTGGTGTCTTAGCTTTAATACGTCAATTGGTGTCTTAGCTTTAATACGTCAATTGGTGTCTTAGCTTTAATACGTCAATTGGTGTCTTAGCTTTAATACGTCAATTGGTGTCTTAGCTTTAATACGTCAATTGGTGTCTTAGCTTTAATACGTCAATTGGTGTCTTAGCTTTAATACGTCAATTGGTGTCTTAGCTTTAATACGTCAATTGGTGTCTTAGCTTTAATACGTCAATTGGTGTCTTAGCTTTAATACGTCAATTGGTGTCTTAGCTTTAATACGTCAATTGGTGTCTTAGCTTTAATACGTCAATTGGTGTCTTAGCTTTAATACGTCAATTGGTGTCTTAGCTTTAATACGTCAATTGGTGTCTTAGCTTTAATACGTCAATTGGTGTCTTAGCTTTAATACGTCAATTGGTGTCTTAGCTTTAATACGTCAATTGGTGTCTTAGCTTTAATACGTCAATTGGTGTCTTAGCTTTAATACGTCAATTGGTGTCTTAGCTTTAATACGTCAATTGGTGTCTTAGCTTTAATACGTCAATTGGTGTCTTAGCTTTAATACGTCAATTGGTGTCTTAGCTTTAATACGTCAATTGGGGGCTTAACTTTAATACGTCAATTGGGGGCTTATCTTGAATATGTCAATTGGTGTCTTAGCTTTAATACGTCAATTGGTGTCTTAACTTTAATACGTCAATTGGGGGCTTAACTTTAATACGTCAATTGGGGGCTTATCTTGAATATGTCAATTGGTGTCTTAACTTTAATACGTCAATAGTGTCTTAGCTTTAATACGTCAATTGGTGTCTTAGCTTTAATACGTCAATTGGGGGCTTAACTTTAATACGTCAATTGGGGGCTTATCTTGAATATGTCAATTGGTGTCTTAGCTTTAATACGTCAATTGGTGTCTTAACTTTAATACGTCAATTGGTGTCTTAGCTTTAATATGTCAATTGGTGTCTTAGCTTTAATACGTCAATTGGCAGTTTTCCGGTGGGAAGTACTAAAGAAAGACGATCAAACAACTCACTTTTTTTAAATGGAAAAATAAGAAACCATAATGTTTGTAATGTTGACTTCATTGATCCCACTCAAACAAGAATAAATATTACTGTGGAGTAGTTGTTTCTTGATCTAGATGAACAATTAGAGAACTTTAATTGTCTTGCATAATTTGTGATGTGTGTGATTTTAATAAGTTACCGTACAAAAGAAAGAGAGGAACCGGTTTCCTGCAACTGAACAGACAACGCTGAAACAGGATTAAATACTAATACTTACCTAATTGAAAATTAAAATTATACCACATGATATACACAAATACACCCCAACTATGGTAGGAGGGAAGGTAACAGATAGCACAAGTTTATTTATAGTAAACGTTGATCTAAAGTCACTAAAATGTAAACATATTCGTAAATAATTATAATTTGCTGTATAACTGTATCGACAGCTCGGCTGGTTACCTCTACATATATAACAGGCACCAGCAACCGACCAGTGTACATAGAAATAATTATATCTTACAGGGGTTCGTAATTTTAATATCACTATATATACATCCAATGTTGGTTTCCCCACAAATATAGTTAACATAGTGGAGAGAAGAAAAATGATCTTAAGCAGATATAGGGTAATGGATCAACATATGCAAGTCTTAAATAAAATGACACATAAACTTTGGCAATAGGCTATACAGACTATTTATTCTCAAACAAAATTTTTTAAATGTAGTAAATTAACAGCATAATTACAATAACAGAGGATACGCGTAAACCCCATTAAAAATATTGTATCCTTTGAAACTATTAATAATTGAAATATAAGTAATACCAAAAAACAAATCACAATATTAACATGGGCTATTGAGGCTAATACGCGACATATGGTGTCATTCTAACACTAGATAACTTTACCTTTTACAAAACCAAACCAAGTAGAATAATAGAAAATATACATCACTAAGAAAATATAATAAGAGGATTCTGCCCTTAACTATACATACAATTGCTCCATCTAAAGGCGGCATCAACTATCCGAGAAGTGGGCTAGTCGCAATACCGGACACATATATGTAAGTTACGCGTATAGAAAAGTTTACTCCTACCATGACAACTATATAGAATATTATTATTCCTAAACGTTATTTAGCATAGCTATACCTAATATAAGCTAATCATAAAGTTACATGTTCTACAGAATTACTCTTCATGCTGGCATATTAAATAGATTTTATAAAAAAATAAAAGACGCATCTAACGAGAGCCACCTACGTGTGATGAATACACATGGATGAGAAGGCTGTTGCCTCTCTGACCTCAGACATAAATTTAGCATACAAATCAGGCCAAAATGTAAATTTAGTATAAAAAAATATTAATAAAACTGAGCCAAAACCTAATAAGTACCTTCCCTCGCATTATATTAAATAGTTATACCCAAAATTGTAATTTTGATAAGAAATATAAAATAAATAAACAGGCCGGAGATGAATTTTAACTTACATAGAGCACGAGTAAGTCCCTACAGCTCGCAGGGCATCACAGAGTAAAGAGTAAATCACAATAATAATCACTGGCGGCAGTACGGGTAGAGAACACATGATGAAATCCTTAATGCCGTCATCAACGTCCACTCATGAAGTGATATCTTACAGACGCATGCGTACTGCAATGTTTGTCTGGAGGTGCGGGGACAGTCAGGAGAACTTATTATTTTCTTCCCCAAGCTCACACGCTTGCGCGTTGTCCAAACCCTGGGGAGACTGCGCTCTGGAGGAATATTATGACACTATACACACTTTGTTCAAATCTTTTTGTGGTCACCTCCTTCAGTCGGGTGATTTTTCATAAGTTGACGTGATCTGGACGGCGGGAAGCAACGATGAAATGAGGTAAGTCCATGGCATGTTTGTTGGCGGGGATTGATCACTACATCGTACAGTCATCATGGTACAAAAAGTGTTATCAAATGATTTTAATTGTACTTTCAGCCATTGTTTCCAATAAAAAACTTTCTGCTTGACAAATTGTGTAAGTTGTTCAATGTGCATGCTGAAATTTCGAATGTTCAGAATGACTGAAAGAATGCTGTAATTGTTCCTTTGTACAGAGGCAAAGGCAATAAGAGTGAATTAGTTGGTTGAGTATCTCATACAAAGTTTCTGGGAAAGTCTTAATTGAGAGAGTGCGCAGAATATTTGGGTTGTTAAATGTGGTTTCATGCCAGGTAGAGGTTGCATGGACCAGATATTTGTATTGCAGCAAGGGATGTAAGGCTATAAGTAAGAAAGTGTATTGTGCATTTGTTTATCTGGAGAAAGCGTGCAATAGGGTTAATGTTATATAATGTTCTTAGAGAGTATGGTGGAAACACATGGTTAATAAATATAATTATGGCTGTGTATGTTGGAAGTAATGTCTGCGTTACTGTGGGTGTAACTTTGAGCGAATGGTTTGATATTGAACAGGGTTTTAGACAAGGTTGTGTTATGTCTCCATGGTTGTTTAATGTATTCATGGATAAGTGTAATAGGGATTCTTGTGAGAACGCCATTGGTGTACAAATGAACTATGTGAATGTGAGCGTGCTGCTATATGCAGATGATGCTTATTAATTATTGAGAATAAAATGACTTGCAGAATGCATTAAATCTCTTGAATGTGGTGAGAGGCAGAATGGATCTTCGTATCAATGTCTCCAAAATTAAGGTGATAGTTTTTGCAAAGGATGGATTAGGAAAAGTCAGGTCAATACAAATATAAAATTGTTAAAAGTGAATAAATTTATGCATCTGGACAGAATATTTTGTAAAAAAGGAAGGATGGATGGTAGAAACAACAGATGGGTGAATGCATGTCGTAGGCTAGTTGAATGTATGTGGACTGTTGCAAAGCATGAAGTAGTATCGATAGATGCAAATAAAGCACTTGATAAAAGTGTGTTAACGCTAACAATATTTTATGTCTGTGAAGCGTGTGTTTGTCAGGTGAAACACGCGATTGGAGTGAGATAGCCAAGAAGTGTATGTGGAATAACTCGTATTGACAGAGTAAGTATTGAATGGGAGCTGAAGGAGTGTATGTGGAATAACTCGTATTGACAGAGTCAGTATTGAATGGGGGCTGAAGGAGTGTATGTGGAATAACTCGTATTGACAGAGTCAGTATTGAATGTGGGCTGAAGGAGTGTATGTGGTCTAACTCGTACTGACAGAGTCAGTATTGAATGGGAGCTGATGGAGTGTATGTGGAATAACTCGTATTGACTGAGTCAGTATTGAATGGGGGCTGAAGGAGTGTATGTGGTATAACTCGTACTGACAGAGTCAGTATTGAACGGGGGCTGAAGGAGTGTATGTGGTCTAACTCGTACTGACAGAGTCAGTATTGAATGGGGGCTGAAGGAGTGTATGTGGTCTAACTCTAACTGACAGAGTCAGTATTGAATGGGGGCTGAAGGAGTGTATGTGGTCTAACTCGTTCTGACAGAGTCAGTATTGAATGGGGGCTGAAGGAGTGTATGTGGAATAACTCGTATTGACAGAGTCAGTATTGAATGGGGGCTGAAGGAGTGTATGTGGAATAACTCGTATTGACAGAGTCAGTATTGAATGGGGGCTGAAGGAGTGTATGTGGAATAACTCGTACTGACAGAGTCAGTATTGAATGGGGGCTGAAGGAGTGTATGTGGAATAACTCGTACTGACAGAGTCAGTATTGAATGTGGGCTGAAGGAGTGTATGTGGTCTAACTCGTACTGACAGAGTCAGTATTGAACGGGGGTTGAAGGAGTGTATGTGGTCTAACTCGTACTGACAGAGTCAGTATTGAATGGGGGCTGAAGGAGTGTATGTGGTCTAACTCGAACTGACAGAGTCAGTATTGAATGGGGGCTGAAGGAGTGTATGTGGAATGACTCGAATTGACAGAGTCAGTATTGAATGGGGGCTGAAGGAGTGTATGTGGAATAACTCGAATTGACAGAGTCAGTATTGAATGGGGGCTGAAGGAGTGTATGTGGAATAACTCGTATTGACAGAGTCAGTATTGAATGGGGGCTGAAGGAGTGTATGTGGAATAACTCGTACTGACAGAGTCAGTATTGAATGGGGGCTGAAGGAGTGTATGTGGAATAACTCGTATTGACAGAGTCAGTATTGAATGGGGGCTGAAGGAGTGTATGTGGTCTAACTCGTACTGACAGAGTCAGTATTGAATGGGGGCTGAAGTAGTGCAGTTTTAAAGGGAATCCAATAGCTCGATTTGAAAGAAGAATCTACTTACATTGATTTGAGCATGTGCAGATTATTAATGTGGAACGAGTGACGAGGCAAATATATGAAGGTAGAGTGTGTGGATCTAAGGGAGGGGGTAGGCCATGTAAGACGTGTCTAAATCTTGAGTATTCATATGTGAAATAGAGAAACATTCAGATTTTAAAAATAAAAGAGCATGTTTGACTCTATGTATGGATGTTATGGAAGAGAAGGGAGTATTAAAGGATGGGCAGTGTGGAGAAAGTTAGTGAGGAAGGATTAAATACGGAGTTGTTGTTTTTTAGCTATATGCACTGTTATTCTATAAGGGAATGGCATGATTAGGTATTTATGTTATTTATTATTAATAATTTGAAATAAAAAAATTTAGTTTAAGGTGCAATTAAAATTTAAGGAGCAGTAGATTACAATAAAGTGATTTACATGCATGGGAGTTTTAAAATTTAATTTTTTTGAAAGTGTATTTAATAATAAATGTAACCAATATATAAGATTGGATTTGATTTACAATAATAAACTATTAGTTTTTAGAGGAGATAATAAAACCTCAAGTGAAAATCCCACAAACACGTCTGACCAAGAATAGAAACCCAACCCTCCCATCACTTGCAGTATAGCTTGTTTATCGATTTGATAGAACAAATCTCACTCTTAACCTAGCACAGCAGACCCATGTCAACACATCCAATCATAGTATAAAGAAACAAGAGTATATGTATGTTAGGTTGCTCCTAGATAAGAAAATTTAATTATTTATGACCATGTCTTGAATCGATCATTGACCAGTGATCAGTGATCTGTCTTAACCTTCGGTATTTATTTGAACAAGGGGTTTGATAAAAACACATGAAAACCATCTTTAGCCTTCTTACAAATAATTTGGATAGAATACTTTGTATACGTGTGGGCATATTTATTTACGTGCGAAAGAATTATGTTTTATTTTTTCATCAAACCTTCATTTTTTGTTTTACATCTTCCTTTGGAATATAATGTTGATTCTTTATTGAGGCGGTCACGAAACGAGAATAAATGTAATTATTTGTGTTCAATTTTGAAACTTACACTTAGAAATAAAAAGTTTCAATTGTAATAACTAATTTGATTTAATAGAACACATAACTTTTGAAACCAAAAATATTTGAAAAATGTTGCTATAAGAACTTACATTCCCACCTTAATCGGGAAATTAGGTATATGATTACTCTCGAGTCAGAAACTGCATTAGAGGTTTTTTTTTCTGTATTCTTCACTTTTGAATCAAGAAATTACTAGGTTTTTTTAAATTCAAAACTGGTCACCTTAAGATTGCAAACAGGTACTTATACAACTTATCCTCTAAACTCAGGTGAATTATTCTCTTAAAACCGATATAAATAGTGAAGGAAACGGCTACACCCCACATTGTTTGGTCCTCCTCTCTAATGGTCATAAGACCTACATGCAAAAATAGTCGTTTGAAAAGGGCTCCACTACCGGTTTAACATTCAGGTTTCAGAAAAGATCAAACGGGACCAGGTAATGGAAAATCCTGATATTATTTGAAAACATTTCCACTCCGCAATAACTGGTTTTTAGCAAGTGAACAAGTACTTAGCATTAAGCAACTGGTCTCATATATATGAAAAGGAATTTTATCAATTTCAAGACAATATTCAAGAAGTAGATGTTTAAATGAATGTCAAAGTTGTTTGCAAAAAAGAGACGTGGCAAATTGTAGACTAATTTATAATCTCAGGTTTATAATATATTAAAGCTATTATTTATTAATAAACTCTCTTGCTAGTCAAGTCTTGTTCCTAAAAGAAAAGTTATTACATTTTCATACTTTAGTTTATATAACTATACAATTTGTCAAAATGTCAGTGAATGAATGTTATTGATATATATATATANCTATTATTTATATTCCATTTGGTTACATATTGCCCTATGAGATAACTGATATCAGAAAATAGGAAGGCTCCTTTATATAATTAATCTTGAAGTTTTTATTAGAACCTACAAGGTTTGGTAGAATTTGCTTTAGAATTGATTAACTACTGCTTATTTTGTATAATTTCTTTTAGGTAAAAGGTCATTTTTCATTCAACAGCACCATTATATAGTGAATAATAATGCTACACATTAATACGTCCTGCTTAAAACAAGTCAAACTAATAACAATTGTTCTTTCACAAACCAATGAACCGGACGATAGAGTGAAATGACCTTGATGATCAAGGTGCCGTTGCACAGAATGAACCACCTGGCCCAAACCCAAGACATTCACTCTTCTACTACGACTGCACTTCATGTATACATGAATAGTAGCGTTGTCCGAGCAATAACACGCGATAAGTGCGTCCGCTCAAACAGCGCTGAGGAAGCGCTCCATTAGCTGATGATAACCATCACTTGCAAGGTGAGGTAAAGCGAAAGGGGACTGTAATGAGCGTACGCGGGTCATATCCGGTTGCTGGCCTCTGGTCATGGCAGGAGGATTGAGGGAACTGTTGGGAAGTAGGACCCAACAGATTAAACAATACATTTAATGGAGTAAGTGAGAACACCTTAATGTCCAATGTTATAGACCCATTGTGAGATACACCACATTTATAATAATCAAGATTAAATCAAGTTAAAGAAGTGCTAGTGAGCGATTTTAAGCTGGCCCGTCACTAAACTATAAGAATGACTATCATAACAGTATATATTAGTGTAAATAATTTACTTTGGAAAACGTCGGTGAAGCATTTCATTAGATGAAATACAAGCAAACATTTTTTATGATGTTTAGGAAAGAAAAGCGATGTTCTCAAATTGTTGTTTGTTTGGAATCAAACAAAAAAAGTGCAGATTACATCAAAAAATAAAAAGTGCTAAAACCATGTGTATTTTAGGCCACGCTCCTCTCAACGCTGTGCCATAGACAATTGTTTTTCATCCATCAGACCATTTTAAACGCTGTTGTCATTTTGTAAAATGAAAGATCGGTAATTTTAAAATTACTGCACACCTATAAGTGGTTTTGTTAGTCAAATTTTTATTAATAGAGAAACGACCATGGTTCATTAAGATAAGGATTCGCTCCTAACACTCTAAGCATATTAAATAGTGATTCAAACCCCGATCTCCCGTCATCAGAAGTCTAATCTTTGTGAGTGTGAAACTTTAGACAAGACTAAAGTTTTTTTTTTGCTGAAGAGCCGTATTGAGAATTTAAATATAGTAACGGGCCACTAAAAAAATACATTTTTTTAATAGACGCAATTTATTATAAATATAAAAAATAAAAACAAAATAAAAAGTTAGACAGAGTAAAAAATAAGTTAGTGGCTATCCAATTAATAGTTCAATTATATGATGAGAACGCAAAGAATCATATTTCTGTATTTTGGAATAACTTGCACCGGCAGCTAAGCGGCTCGGGCGTTATGACCTAAAATACGCCCGAGGTGTAAATCTTCGGGCATTCTCAAATTTATTTGCAAAGCTTCTTGATTTTGAAGTTACTTTGGTGTCACACAAATACATATAAATTATATTTGATTATTTCCTTGTTTTCTTTGTAGCTTAAACTACCTATTAATGGGCGAATTCATCAATTTTTTTCGGAATATTTAGTGTGTAGGTGTAATATCAAATCAAATAAAGATTTGAACGTTTTCATTGTGTAATTTTTTTAATAAATACGATTTGCCTACTTAGTTTAATATAAAAAGAAACCATTCAAAATATAGTTTATCTTTGGATTTAAGATTGAAATATATTCCGTCATTACTCTTTGGATTGCAGTTGATTTGGTAATCAAGTACAACATAAAATAAATGGTACGTTGCATCGCACTGACTTTCTTCCTCTTTTGTTTTAAAAGAGATATTTTATAAAAACTCGTAAGACTTGTGAAACGAAACAATAGTTCTATACATTGTTGTAGAAACACTTCACCAAAGATAATAAATGAAAAAATATACAGTCACCTTCTTACTCTATGACACTAGGAACTAGGAATACTGTTAGTGAGAAATTGGGAAAATAGAAACATCTTTGTCCACCAAAGAGCATAAGAACCAATCTCATTTTCAAAGACCTGAATTAAAAAGTATATATATATATATATATATATATATATATATATATATATATATANTATATATATGCTTATAGCTCATAAATTATTGGTTTTATAAAAATATATTTAAATAAAAGATGTTTATCTTTAATATTACCACAACTTTACAATTATAAATTGTTTCGTATCTCAAAGAGTTGCGGAGAAATGATGAGAATTGAAAAAAAATCTCTTACGCAAAGTAGCGTCAAAGCCATTTTCATGAAAAAAAAAGATAATTTCCATCGTGTTTATAATAATACAGTGTCTAGATATAACATGTAATTAAATCGTTAGAGCGAATTTTGAGAAAATTTGTTTTTTCTCTTTTTCCCCTTCAGTAAACTACCCTTAAATTTAGGTTTGGATAAATAATTCCATAAAACCCTCTAGGAGACCTTAGGTAAACCCCAGATAGGGCCTACCAACTTTTAGCCCAACAAGTAAAATAGTTTCTGCTCTAGCCCGGGGTGCAGACAGACGGACAGTCGGCATCACCAAAACAACCTTTCACTTTCTCTTGACTCCTCGGGGAGCAAGTATTATGATCATTACAAAATTCTAGCTCTATATTTTGATAAATGTGGACGTTTCATGACTCCCTTAGAAATAAGTAGTTTTTTCATGGATCCCGTGATCTTTCTCGCGTTGGTTGTACACTCTTGTAGACCATTCCATAATCTATACTTATAAAATAACATGTCCTGATTGATTGACTGACTGACTGACTGACTGACTTATTCATCATCGCCGAGCGCAAACTATCAAGGCTACAGGCATGAAATTCGGACTGTATATTCATTTTGTTATGTAGGCACCCACTAAGAAAGGATTTTAGAAAATTCCACCCCAAAGGGGTCAAAATAGGGGATGATAATATGTATGATAATATGTATGAAAGTCCGTCATTTTGAAAGTTAAATAAATAAAATTTTGTATTTCGGTTATTGACGTAAAACAAATAAATACGTGTTTCAGGAATTTTGGAAATTTTATTTAATAAGGGATGAAAAAGGGGGTGAAAGTTTGTATCGGACTTGCATTATTTTTGATCTGAGGTCAAGTTATGGTCATCAACGTAACGTAATATTTTAAATTAATCTGTAAATACATATGTATATTTTCGTATTTGTATATAATCAACTTCCACGCGAGCAAAGCCGCGGGCAACAGCTATCTAGTGAATTTATAAAACCTCCGAATTCTTCTCACAAAGTTCTCTTGCACTATGTACGAATAATTATCTGAACAACCCCTCATTTCCATTCCTAAATTAAACTTGATAGGCAATTTTTTTTTTCAAATGTATCATCTAAACAAGAAATGTATACCATTCAACTTCAACAATTATTAACTTTACAATGTTTTAACCTTTCTAACCGATCTTATTGCTAATTTACATTGGTTTTCCTCATACTTGATGATGGCGAAACGTCGAAACATGAAGTCATCCAAGATCATTGCGTACAATAAGGAGAAAGGACCAAAATTAAAATTGACAAGGAAAGTCAAACTTTTTATTACAGATTAACATCACTTTGTTTTTACTTGACATATAACAACTTTTAAGCTATATAAAACTAATTTAACCTCATTCTTTCACATTTGTTGAATATTAATTCTTTCATAATGGTTCTAAATTTTAAATAAATTTTGAAAGTTCTTTAAAATTTTAATATGTCTTTGTTGTTTCTAACGCTACATTTTTAAAGTGTTATTATGTTATTATTATGTTATTATTTTAAATTTCAACTTTAAACAAATGTTATTATCTATAAATTCTTGTTTCACACATGTACAATACTTAGCTTCATTAATTAATCAAACTTTATCTAACAACTCTTATTAACCTTAAATTTCAATACATTAATCATATTAATACAACTATGTTACACAAACCCACATGTTAACTTTCACACTTGTTTATTTGTATAATTTTTGTTTCAAACATGTAAAAATGATAACCTCATAGGTTCTATCATCAATTTCTATCTTTTTTCTACTATTTTATCTACAATAAATGTATCATTTGTCAAACTATACTTATTTTTTAACCTAATATGTAAATCATCTAATCCCTTGACGTAAAGTTCTTTTGGCAAACATATCAAGTCATTTACAAATATAACATAAGTTTATTTCCTTATATTTGTAATATAAAATAGCTCCTTACTGCAATTAACTATAAATATTATTAGAATAATAAATAAAATCCTGCCCATGCAATGAACCTCCAGTCTCCTAGAGATGTCACATGAGTTGGAGATAAGGTGGTCTCTCTCTGAGCTGTGGCTGAGCATAGCAGCAGCACAGAGGTCCTGTCACCTCTAGAACAGGTGTGCGTAGAACAATGCTAGGAGCTTCTTCCTCGAGATGGGTGCAAGACAAGTGCTTTATTGCAACCAGTTCATTGCTCTCCTATCAGACCAAGGTGAAGAGAGAACCACACACTGAGTTGAAACTGTTAAAGTGATATATTTTATCCAACTCATTAGGACACTCACTCGTCAGCTATCAACAGATATATATTTCATATGTAAGGTATACCTTCACTTTCTTAGAATTAGATATTTAGGATGTTTTTTATAAAATACAAATATTTTTGCGATCAGCATTAATAAAATGTTGACAATCATATTACTATTTTATAGATATTGATAATATCTATCAAAAGTAAAATTTTAAGGTTACACTTATGAACGTGTGAATACGTGAAAGTAAATCTAGTAATTCTTTATATCTGTACCTATATTTATAAGAAAATTGAGGTTTATGTAGTTCTGAGCCTATATATGACTTTTCGAATGGAACAAAGCCTAAGTATAATTGGTGACAAAGTGAGTGATAGCATATCACAGGTCAGTTTGTTACTACCTTGGAAACACTCCACGTTACACCACTGGTGTTCCTCAGATTAGTGGTCGATCTCCCAGTCACGGAGCCACCGAGTGCGTGGTTATGTAATACAAGCAACGCGGCCAACAGCCACGCTATGCGTGTAGTCTCCCACCCCAGGGGGTGTGAGCGTATCTCAATGATTGACAAACCACTTCCTGCTCAATAGATAGCATCTATCATAATGCAACAAGGAAGGAAACGTTTGGGGATGCACCCCCTCGTGCCAAAAAAAGAAAACAACTCTTGTAATATGCAGAGAGTAACACTGCTTTATTCTATTTAAATCTGATAAAGGTGAGAGTTGATTTACCAACAACCCCTAAATACGTTTAAATATCGTTCTCCCATCTGCCATTAATTAGGCTTTGGAGTGAGCAGTTACTTAAATAACCAGGAAAGTATAAAAATATAATGTTGATTTTGTTCACGCATCCCAGTATAATACATCAATTGAAGGGGAAAATCAAAGCGCATGTAAAGACTGTCAGGCGTTCGAGAAACGTAACTAATTACATTTGGAAACCTTTATTTACCACGATCTTAAGGGGATATGGATTAGAGTGCCAGTTAAAGTCCACTTCCTATTTCCCATAAAATTTAATCTCAACTGTTGCTTGAATACGTGTTATAAGCAACCTTGAATTTCTATAAAAACCTTTTGGATGAAGATAAAAAGTCCTTACCAAATTACGCAACGCCCATGACAGATATTAAAAAACGTTTGAGATAACTATATGTAAAACATTAATCTAGATGTAAATACTGAAGCAACATAATTTTTGGTTTTGGGCTTTAAAACTGTAAATATAATGATCTCAATTTGCTTGTCCTTCCTTTTCATCTAAATATTAAACTGGTTACGTTTTAAAAAGGCTGTTCAAAGTTTGTGTTGGTCTTATTTTTAGTTATAATCTTACATCAAAATCAATTTATCAGATTTTTGCTCGTACTGTAGATTTGATATGGATGTTATATTTAGAAATCATCATATATACGTATTTCTGACAAATATTGTCAATTGTTGTTTTTATTATGAGATTATAATATATAGTAGAACAAATTAATTCATAAATACCAGCAAAGTTTAATTTAAGAAATTAAGATACAAATACAACAGTTGAATATCCTGTTAATAAACCACTCTACTGTTGCTCTTCCCACTAAATCCCAAGGGAGATGAGTATCCAACGCCTTACACCTCAGAGCCCCCGCTGCGGCTCCACTGAATATGACATTAGTATTATAATAAAACCAAAGGCATCACCACGCTACTTGCCTGGTCGGGCTGTACACATGTGTATTAACTACACTGATGTATTAGGGATGAGAAAAGTTGAATCTAGAAAAAGTGTACCTGTATTTACGTGATGGGAGAGTGGAAAACCATTGATTAAAAAACACCCTAGCCCCTAGTACACCCGACTGAGATGTTAACCCTGATTTTCTCTCTGCTGTCAATACAATGTATTGCCTTATACAAGCTTCGTTCAACCCGTGGGCCACAAGCCCTTAACCTCACCTTATTTGGCTTGTGAGAGGTCAACTTAGTTTAAAATTATCTTAGGAGAATCCACCCAGAACATCAACATTTTCTGGCTTTGTACAAGCTGATTTCCAGATGGATTTAAATGATATTTAATGTGAGTCTGAATTAAAGGCACAGTTTTAAATATTTTCTTTACTGGATTATCTTAAAAATTACTTGCTTAAGGAAATGAAAGCTTTGAACAATCATTCTATAAAACAGAAACATTATTTGGAAACACCTACTTTTGTGAACGGTCATTTTCTATTATGAAACAAATCAAATCCATAGGTGGATGCCGTCTGACTGGTGAATATCCATCCAATCACACGTGTGTTGGTATTGTTCGGACGTCCGATAAGTTGGTCATCATTAACAAATAAACTTTTATTAAATGTCACCAAAACTTGGGTACAACGCTAAATGTAATCGAAACATTATTTTTATTTAATATTTCAAACTTACACAGATCATTGTTAGTTCAATAAGTTAATTTGTCGACATATATATTTGTATTAAATGCGGTGTTGTATTTGGAAAGATAAAATAACACAAAATAAAAAAAAAATATTAACACGAATAAACACACCGTTGGATTAAGTTGCTTAAGGTGTTTGACTCAGGCGCATTAAGTTCCTGTTCACGGGGTGGTTGGAGCTTGAATCTTGATTTGGGTCATCGGGATTAATTTTCAAAATGTTGTGAATAACTGTAATTTTCCCATTCTTGCTCTTCACTAATGTAGGTGCACTAAATCTAAGTTACCCTCCTTATCGATAGTCATTAAATTAAGCCGTTAATAACTGTTGAGTTAAAAGCACTATTCAAATATATATATATATATATAGTATATAAACAATAATAATTGGAGATACTTGACTAGTGCTTTAAGATAAATAGGTATTTTATAAGGAAGCTCATATATTTCAATAACTTGATGTGCATTGTCTTACGTTCCAGGCTATATATAAACTGTTTATTGCTATTTATAAAATATTATGTTTATTGGTATACTTGTTCTATTTTAAAGACTGTATCTACCAGTCAAGATAATATACTGGTAGTTTTCATAATGTTGTGATGTCTACCTGATTGTATGTGTATTTATAAAGTGCCAGGTAAGGTTTATGGAACAATTCAATCTTAATTATTTATCAGACACTAAGATGAAATACTCTTTTTACTTCACTTGAGCCTAAAATTGAATGTAAAATAAATCCATAAGCTAAACCACAAGAGCATCCTAACCAGTACGAAGTGTGCCCAAACCCGTCCAGCACAGTTTGAGCGTCTGGTTACCAGGAGACAAACACGGATCATGGTACTGACCATACTGACCACAGAGTCTGACCACCGTACGGGTTTCACAACATCACCGCAAGATGTCTGTCACTCGTGGGGATCTAGAGGCACTCGGAAGCGTCTCTATGGAAAGTGGACGTTTACGTCACAAATAAAAACTGGTGTATATATATATATTTTCGTGTATGTTTTATACCCGTCTTTCTTTCAAAATTAATAACGTTATTAATTTTTAAACTGTCATCAACTATGATTAAAACCCACTTAGGGGGGCACGTGGTCTAACGCGCTATTTTCACAGTAAACTGGACTGCCGATGACGGGGAGATTGAGGTTCGAATCTCAATCTGTTGGTTGTTTCAAAATGGTTTTCCACGCTTCCTCCACTCAAATGTGGGTACATATTCTCAAAGCTCTAAATTCCTCATTTTTACCTCATTCATGTTAACGATATTTTTAAACCATATAATACGTTAAAAAACAAATAATAAACCACTGTAGACACTACCTGGACATAAAACTGCTCTTGATATTTAATCAAGGGAATTTATCTTAAAACACTTGTATTTTCCCAAATCTATTGTGTTTCCCTCCACAATGACTCATCGTAAGCTTTTAGTAGAACTCTCTCCCACAGCGTTTTGTTCAGAGAGCAGTAAAACAAATAATAAATTAGAGAGGAAACGTCAGTTAAATTTAGAAACAAACGAGCATCACGGCGTATAAATGAACAGTGATACCAAAGGCCGATATCAAAGTGTTGTTATAAGGCCTGTCCGTCATATTGACAGTGGGCTACGTTTGTGTTGGGGATTAATTAATATTCAACACGTGGCTAGACCATAAATGCTCCTGTTCACACCGTCATAAACATGTCGACGCGCCAATGATTGCGTTGGAAGAGATTTAACAGCCACTTTGCTAGTAAATTAGATGGAAGGGAGGAAATGGGGTGGGGGAGAGGAGAAACGCTTTAAATCATCAAAAGAGAATCCCTTCTTTTTTCTTTTTATTTGTTCTGGATTAGTTTCGCCAAGTTGAGGCGGAATGATCTTATCTTGGGTGGAATAAAGGAAGTCTTGTTTTACTAGTGATGTCCTGTTTTTACAACTTGGCCGAACTTCTTCTTTCATGTTGATATTAGTGGTTTATCCGCGTGAAGACGGGCTGAACACACAATTACAGACCGGTTATTTTTACTCATGTGCTATATTTCTTCAAATCATGAGTTTATATCCAATTTTAGTGGCTTTATACTCTCCACAGTTTATTATCTACCATTTAGGCTGCATGCATGGTGATATCAACATTTGTTGAATAACTGACAAAAGTGTTCTGGAATTGAATAACAACTTCTTCTCTTTACTTAAAAAATATGTCATCTATGTATATATGTCATTATGCTCATGACGGATATTCAACAACTGTTGATATTACCATGTGAAGATAATTAAACTTTATGTTTCTACTGAATAAATATTTCATTTATTTTGGCAAAAAAAAAAGTTTCCATATAAAAACTGCAAAAATACTGACCCTTTTTCACGTCCCCTAATTCTCCACTTCATGGGGACCGCTTCGATGAGCGTGAAATTGTCGCGCAGATGTTCAGCTCTAACGCAATATTTGATTCTAAGGTAAGTTATTTAAATATAATTGTTCATGTGAAATTAAAGTCAAGGGCTGTGTTTCTTAACAACCCTAAATTAAAGTAAAATGCTGTTTTTCTTAACAACCCTATATCTTGAGAATTATTGAAATAAGAAAATGTGATATTAGATCGTTTTCAACGATATTTTAAGCATATTTGCTGACCTAAGAGACTAGAATTGATGAAAAAGGGCCTTTCTTTAACATATACAATAACTTTTAATAGGCCCACAACAGAAAATGTTAATCTATTTGAAAACTAGCAGCGGGCTTCCCTTTTTACCTTGTGATAATAAGTTTCGTAATTTTTTTCCCCCTCTTACTTACTGACCAGGCAAACTGTGGCAGTATATAAAGGGTGAAAGGGAGTATAAGCTTAGGCAGAGTAGAGAATTAGTTCCAGAAAATGAAACAGAACATTCAACAGCGATTGATACCTTTTCTATGATCAAGCTGGCTGCCTTGAATGCACTGAGTAGGAATAAAGAAGATAAAGTTGAAAACAAAATAGGAATTCAAGCAACATCAATACACCCGATTGAGATTCGAACCCAAACCTCCCCCTCACCAACAAAAAAGACTAGATGGTCCTAACAGTTGGTCCACGTGCTCACAGATGCGGGCCTTTCTTAGGTGAGACTGAGTGCCGTTTCTCTTACTTATTATCTTATTATTCTGATTTCTTTCTACATCATCACTTTATATGTATTGTCAGGAAAATACCGCTAAAATTTATTAATTTGAATCCTTTTCTTGTTAAGTTCTTGGACATGATATTTCTGAACGCCGAGGTGTCATTCATTTCTAGAGACTTCCGACCACCACTCTCACTTCTGGAGTCTTTAGTTCGAATGTGAGTTGGGACGAATCTAGGGTACTAGTGAAAAGAAGATCACTATAAAATTAATTTATTAGTCCATGTAATAAAATCCTACCTTAATACGAATAGTAATAATGATAGTTATGACTATCCCTTAAAATTAATATTAATAATACATTCTCTATTCAACTTTTGTTTTGTCTAATATTGTCTTCCAAAACTAATTTAATTTACTTTATTGTATTATATAAATTCGAGTATTTACAGAAGAAGTGTCCCAATAGGTTTTAATAATTTTACTCTATTGGACTTGGTTAAAATTTACGCGGAGGTCAGGGTTATATTCCCAACTGGGTGCATTAGGAGCTACTTGTCATACTTTAGCATAATACATTTATTAAATGGATCCATTTATCTTGTACTCATTGCGCTAATGTGTTAAGGACGTGTAAGGTTGGATTTAGAGTAAATGTACCCGAATTTGTTTGGAGAGAGACAGAGAGAAAAGAACATTTAGGAAATACCAACTTCAGTACACCTAACCAGGATTCCAACTCCAATCTCCACATCATTGAGAGCTCAGCCTATTGTGAAAGTGACACCCTAGACAATGCAGCCACTTAAGCAGTTATGACATTTTTCCATTAGTTTTAGTTAAAACCTATGCTGTCTGTATTATCGGAGGCCTTGTGTAATTATTATTAATATTATTAATTTTTGTGTGAATAGCGTAAACGAGACCGCACTTATTTGAGTGTTTTTTTTAAAATTTGATTGGCTCTCCCAACAAGAAGTTTACAAACAGAGCTGACCAAGTTGAAACAAGTTGTACCAAAGCAGAGCGCGTTGCGCTGATGAGGCCGGAAATATTGTGATTGGTTTAGATATTGCCACGTGATTACCTTTCTTTCCTTGCATTATATTTTGGTGAACGTGTGGATCAACAGTTTAGAGTCTATCAACTAATCCGTGGGGACAAATCAGATCACTAACACGAGGCTATAGTCCAATTTTCTTAGGAAGGGTATTTTTATAAATATAAAATATTTTGATTGGCAACATTGATAGCATCTTACCATATTATTATTATTTGTAGTTGTTAGGAATTGATAATATATATGTATACATATCAAAAGTGAAAGTTATAGACAACATTACTTGATGAATGGATAGGTAAAAGTAGATATAATAACTTCCATAGCTACCAGATAAGACTCTTTCCAAGAAAATTGTATTGGAGCAACGATGTACTCTTCAGGAAACCAGAGTATTGTGAGAAAAGGGAACTGAACTGCACAGTCAAAGCTAAGAAAGAGAGTAGAAAAATAAAATGTTGACGTGAGCTTATCCCCAGTCGATGGTGATTGAAGCCTGGCCTTCCAGATCACAATCAGATAGACTATCTATATTGGTCAGCCCATGCTGTCAATAAACTTTACTCACCACGCAGTTCATTCCGTGTGGGGATGAAAGTAACAGTAGCACGTCATGATGTGGGGAGATGATTGACAGCTGTACACTACCACACTGATAACATCCACCGCCTCTAACCACTCTCACGTGATGTGAAGCCTTGGAGATACGCATCAGGACAATAACCCACCTCCCATCATTCGGGGGAAATAACCCACCTCCCATCTCGCGAGGGAGATAACCCACCTCCCATCTCACGAGGGAGATAACCCACCTCCCATCTCGCGAGGGAAATAATCCACCTCCCATCTCACGAGGGAAATAACCCACCTCCCATCTCACGAGGGAGATAACCCACCTCCCATCTCGTGAGGGAGATAACCCACCTTCCATCTCGCGAGGGAGATAACCCACCTCCCATCTCGCGAGGGAGATAACCCACCTCCCATCTCGCGAGGGAGATAACCCACCTCCCATCTCCCGAGGGAAATAACCCACCTCCCATCTCACGAGGGAAATAACCCACCTCCCATCTCGCAAGGGAGATAACCCACCTTCCATCTCGCGAGGGAGATAACCCACCTCCCATCTCGCGAGGGAGATAACCCACCTCCCATCTCACGAGGGAAATAACCCACCTCCCATCTCGCGAGGGAGATAACCCACCTTCCATCTCGCGAGGGAGATAACCCACCTCCCATCTCACGAAGGAAATAACCCACCTTCCATCTCGCGAGGGAGATAACCCACCTCCCATCTCGTGAGGGAGATAACCCACCTCCCATCTCGCGAGGGAGATAACCCACTCCACCAGACGGTGAACTGACCTATAGTTTGTAGCGTACTTTTCCCACATGACACACGTGGCAGCCCTAATGTATATATATTTTTAGACCAAGTGTGAATATTTGACCTAAGACACATTTGGGACATTCTGCTTTTATCACGTAGACCTTAACTTGCTTGATTGCATATAGCTACTGCTATCTTCAAACAGCCTTGTCTTGATATACAGCAATTTTATCTTATATGACAGCGTTATAATTCTGCTTTACTGCTCACTACTTCTACCTTGAAACATCCATCAATTGATTTACAGAACTCTGATACTATACCACACCACTTTAATTCTGCTTTAAACTGATCACTGCTGCTATCTTACAGCAGTCTTAAACCTCGTCTACAGAGTCCATAAACTCCGCATCTCTATGATCCTTAAGTCCTTAATTATACACTAATAAATAGAAATTACGTATACACCGTCCGAATCCTTAATCACGTGGCCATGCCAACCAATGAGAAAGCTGTAAACTACGTCCAATTAAATTCTTTGAAAGAAAACTGTCTAGAGAAAGGTGCAAGCAGACATGATTAAGAATACTAATGGAAAGTTTAACCTACCAAAGCAACGTCACTTTTTTCTGAGAACTTGGTATTTCTCAGAAAACTGTTCCCGAGATGCCACTTATTTCTGAATTATTATCTTTCAGAAAAAAATATTTCTGAAATTTCTCCGTGTGTAAAATTAGAATGTCATTTTGTATTTGTTTCCGTAACAACAGATCTTTTCACGGTCATTGATGTTTTCAATTCAATGAGTGCAAACATATTTACTTTAATGTGATTGGTAGTCCTTAGCAGTCCGTATCGACTAGTCCTTAGAAAGTAAACGTTTATCCAGCTTCTATGACGTAGTAACTACTAAGGAGTCAAGGTTCAGGACTTTGTCAATCTTTTAAGTGTGTGGAATCTATATATTATGGACCACTACGCACCTTACGGATACGGATTTTGTAGACAGAGCTTTACCGAACACAGCTGGTGCCATACAGCAGTCTTATATAGAATGACAGCAACCTGCTGTTTTTCCACAACAGTATTTTCCTTATTCCTTAGAAAACCAACCTTAAAATTATGTATACAATCACAAGTATAAGGTGTTATATTTTATAATGTAAAACTTAATCAGGATATCCATTTTGAACAAAATTACTAAATAAGTTTTCAAAATATTTCGTATTTTCACAAATCAGTCCTTAATAAATTACCATTTAATGAATTGTTCTCCAAAAATTGATTACACAGTTTTATTTATTATGTAACACACTTCTCATACTATATACATTTTGAAGAAAATCACTATAACTGTTAGAGAGAGAAAATTATAAAAAGAACTAATAATTGTAAGCTATTCTTAATTTTGTGGCTAGTATTAAAATCATGATTTCACCTCGAGGTATGACCATGTAAGGAAATATTCTTAGAAGTGAACGCTGAAAAGACTATATATATGATCACACGGAAAACACATATTTTGGACGATACTTTAGAGATTACTGCGAACATCATGTTATCATTTGACAAGGTTACCGAGTTTAAATATTTAGGAAATATTTTAATCAGCAAAACGATTGGAAACTAGGAAAAGAATACAGCCTGGACATACTTGCGAATACTTGGTGTGTAAGTTGTTAATATTTATCCTGCTGTCAAGGTATGTAACTCCTAAAGTTTACAAAACATTAGTTTTACCGGTTGTTCTCTATGGGTGAGAAAATTGGTCTCTTAACTTACATAGTGAAAAGAAATCTCGGGTGTTTTAAAACAGGGGGATTAGGAAGATATTTAGCCCAAAAGGGGATGCAAATACTTAGGAGTGGAGGAGATTAAATGCTTTGTACTCATCACAAGACATTGTTAGAATAATCAATTTTCTTTGATTACAGTGGACTGGACATAGATAGGTCATAATAGAGATAGTGTGTAATGAGGTGGACTGGACATAGCTAGGTCGAGATAGAGATAGTGTGTAATGAGGTGGACTGGACATAACTAGGTCGAGATAGATATAGTGTGTAATAAGGTGGACTGGACATAACTAGGTCGAGATAGAGATAGTGTGTAATAAGGTGGACTGGACATAACTAGCTCAAGATAGAGATAGGGTGTAATGAGGTGGACTGTATAGAACTAGTTCAAGATAGATATAGGGTGTAATAAGGTGGACTGGACATAACTAGGTCGAGATAGAGATAGGGTGTAATGAGGTGGACTGGACATAACTAGGTCGAGATAGATATAGTGTGTAATAAGGTGGATTGGACATAACTAGCTCAAGATAGAGATAGTGTGTAATGAGGTGGACTGGACATAGCTAGGTCAAGATAGAGATAGGGTGTAATGAGGTGGACTGGACAAAACTAGGTCGAGATAGAGATAGTGTGTAATAAGGTGGACTGGACATAACTAGGTCGAGATAGAGATAGTGTGTAATAAGGTGGACTGGATATAACTAGCTCAAGATAGAGATAGTGTGTAATGAGGTGGACTGGACATAACTAGGTCGAGATAGAGATAGTGTATAATAAGGTGGACTGGACATAACTAGGTAGAGATAGAGATAGTGTGTAATAAGGTGGACTGGACATAACTAGCTCAAGATAGAGATAGTGTGTAATGAGGTGGACTGGACATAGCTAAGGTCAAGATAGAGATAGTGTGTAATAAGGTGGACTGGACATAACTAGGTCGAGATAGAGATAGTGTGTAATGAGGTGGACTGGACATAGCTAGGTCAAGATAGAGATAGGGTGTAATGAGGTGGGCTGGACATAGCTAGGTCAAGATAGAGATAGGGTGTAATGAGGGGGACTGGACATACCTAGGTCAAGATAGAGATAGTGTGTAATGAGGTGGACTGGACATAACTAGCTCAAGATAGAGATAGTGTGTAATGAGGTGGACTGGACATAACTAGCTCAAGATAGAGATAGGGTGTAATGAGGTGGGCTGGACATACCTAGGTCAAGATAGAGATAGTGTGAAATGAGGTGGACTGGACATACCTAGGTCAAGATAGAGATAGTGTGTAATGAGGTGGACTGGACACACCTAGGTCAAGATAGAGATAGTGTGTAATGAGGTGGACTGGACATACCTAGGTCAAGATAAGGGTAGGTGGCGTATTTTAAATGTGACAGTAGACAAAGTTGTTAAGTAATAAAAAAAAGTTACATAATGTAATCGCAAGCGTTCTGGAGATGGACATGAGACCTTGTTTCTAAGTAGAGCAGGCCAAAGTTGAGCTGATCTCCAGACAGTGGGCCAAGCTATATGACCTTGACAGGTCAAAATACATAGCACACGTGCAACAATCACAGCGTACACGTGGACAAGCGTGCGTAGCATTGTCTATCCTTCTCCTCTCTCGAGGCTGGTCTCCTCATCTACCACTCGGCTATACAGTGTGGGGAATAAACTAATTCTTTAAGTTGAAAAATAACATACCATAAGGTTCATCCGTGCAATTTTCGGAATTAGATATCGAACCCTAGATTTAAGGTTAGCTTACACAAGGGAAAATAGAGAAAACATCAATTTCTCAAAATCCGCTTTAATGATTTTGATTATATTTTATATATAAACACTGTTTATTATAAACCAAATGGCAATTCTCATTTTCTCATGGAAATGGCATTGAGGATACTTTTACATGAGGGAAATTTTCCAATTTTTATCATTTCTCCGCAACTATTTGAAATACGAAATAACTTATCATTGTAAAATTGTAGCAGTATTAAAAATAAAAATCTTTTATTTTAAATATATTTTTATGAAACAAATAATTTCTGAGCTATAAGCAAATATATAAACTTTTTAACCCAGGTCTTTGAAAATGAGATTGGTTCTTATGATCTTTGTGTGACAAAGATGTTTCTCTTTTCTCAATTTTTCTGTTACATTGTTCATAGTTTCTAATGTCATAAAGAAAGTAACAGTGAGTATTATTTAAATTCTGATTTTTGGTGTAGTGTTTTTACAACAGTGTATAGATCTTTTATTTCGTTTAAAAAATCTTATGAATATTTAGTAAATGTATATTTTAAGATAAAAGAGGGAGAGAAAGTCTGCACCGTACCATTTATTTGGTTTAAGGGGACATGAAACGTCGACATTTATCAAAATATCGAGTTCTACTTTTTTGACAATCACTGTACTTTCTCTCAAAGGTATCGAGAGAAAGCAAATATGCACATTTATGCATGAACTATTTTTTTATTTTATTTTTCATTCACCTCATGCTTAACTATATATTTTTGAAGTTTTCCAGCACCTTATCAAAACAGGGGTAGTTTTGGTTGAAATATAGGCGTTTGCTAGAACAACCACTTCTACAGCTCTATGCAAGATCCAAACTTTTTTTTTTAATAACATATTCGCCTACAAGCAGTGTTATCCGTACTTTGCACGAGTAAGATGCATCAACACTATTCCGAAATTAGTAAGTTTTTCAATATACGCAAGCCCGATATTTTTTGGTGCCCCCTTACATACAAAATTCTAAGTGTTGCCATTGGGCGCTAGAATCAACAGTTTTTTGGTTGTTTTTTATCGCTTCCTTTATAGCAGACGATGTATAAACTGCCCATGAGAAAAGCAGGATTCTGACAGATACATTCCTGCTACTTCAAAATATTGCCCTGTACTCTATTGATGGCGATACCGAAGCAGAATTTTGACGGGACCTTAGAGTCGCTTAAATTAAAATGGATATTCACACTGTATTTATGGGGTTCGGGATATGATTACGTGATGTCTCTCAGCACAGCCAACTAAAATTAATGCCTCGATTATTTTTGGCTTCAAATCAATGACTTGTATGAATTTATTTGACGTATTTAACGTGCGCTTTCTGAACCGACTGACTAGATCAGCACATGATAATGTTATCAGCGAGAGCGAAAGATCTTACCAATTTTGCTGGGAAAGGTATTTTCACATACCTTTCGGGTTCTTTTAGCCGCCATAATCGACATGGGACAGATGGCTTCCCTTCCTCTCCGAAGTAAGTTGTGCTACGGATATTTATCACTCAAAAATATTCGTTGAGGGTGGCTGGGTTTGACCCCATTAACGTCGGGTACTGAGGGGGGTACTTTACCCCAAGACCACCCAGGTTAACAAGGAACTGTAACCGATTTCCATTACAAAGTGTTGGAGAGTTTATATCACACATTAACATAATAGGAGCACCTATTTTCAGAATGAGTCCATGGGATAGCATACCTGGTGGAGTGAGTGAATTCAAAAATTCAACATGGTAGTTAGCTATTTCTTTTTCATTTCATGGGAGGTTCTAATATATGGTATATTTTTACTAAGCTATAGTATCATTTTCAAAAAGAAAACAATTTATTACAAGCAATTATCACTAATGTTAGATTGGTGTCACACACAAATATTTTTTTAAAAAATCTATATATCCCTAACATTATTATTATTATTATTATTATTTATATATTCTGTCTTACGAAAGGTTCTTTCCTTTTGTCAGTGAACTTAGACCGCCAATGTGCCCTGTCCTCTGCCTTCTATTTAGATCCCCATTGTATTATTTCCTCAAATTCATCCAATATTTAAATCCTCCTCCGTATCTCTTCTTTGTATCAACCTTTCCTTCAATGATATCGTACAGAAGACAGTTTCTTCTAAGGATAAACATAAATATTAATTTGTGTATCTAAAATAAATATTTGAAGTTATATCCTACGTGAAGATTCGTTTCCATAATTATGCAAATTCTTTTAACTTTTTAAGGGCACTTTTCTTTAGCGTATGGTACCAATCTTTGACCGGGAGAGATATAGTATCTAGTTCGGTCCCCTGTTTGTGTAGATATATCGTTACACAGGGAACCCCTATGAAGTACCCAGGGTACACCCTGAAACCCTACTTCTCGGTTCTCTCACCATTTGGTACGCCCTTATTTAGTAAGTGTTCATTGTAAGTTTTCATAATTAGAGGTAGGACACGTTATGTAAGTTTCTAAATATTAAACATAAATAAATAACTTAATATATTTAATACCTGCTTTTTAAGTACCATATAGATTAGATCCATATGGTATATTTAATATTTGTAAATTTTCTTTCCTTAAGGTAGTTGGGAGGCTGTGCTTTCAATCGGAATGTTTATCTGTCCTTGCCTTGGTAGCATGAAATTTAAAAATTAAATCTCATTTTTTAGCTCAAGGCTAGTAATTAATGAATCGGTTTACCCAATTTAAAAATACCATGCATATTGAATTATATTGCATAAATATTTATTATTACCCTAACTTTTTTTATTTTATAAGTAGAATTTTGAGGAAAACTTGTAATTGAAACGTTTTGTCCCCATAAAGACTACGACACCACCTCAAATAAACCACACAGACTTCAAAATGTCTGCTCCTCAACCTCAGTCCCAGATCAGCCTCATTGTTCTACAGTAAGCACAGTTTTCACTACAGTAACAAGCTTACACACACAAAAGATATCCATACAAGTTCTCACCCGTCCTAAAACTATTTTTCCATGACCTTTTAGTTTAAAATAAATAAAATTAAGAGTAAAATTTATTTAATTGGGTAATTGAAGGTCAGGTGGAGGTCCTTTTGTGTTAGCTAGCCAGACAGCCAGCCCTTGAGTTAATTATCACGACAGTGGGCTCTTATATTATGGCCTGAATATGGTAAATTTTTACTCCTCAGGAACAAAGCTCAAAACTACGTATAAGATACCTTTTGCGATTAATAATGAGTTAATAATGTCTGCCTTCCCATTGGTCTGGCTATGTTTTTATTGAAATGTCTAATTCATATGTAAAATAATGAACCATTTTATAGTTATTATATTGAGTTTTCATGCATGATTTAAAACTTATAATTCTACGCAACCAGAAAATTATTTTTGGAGGGTTTCATACCTGTGGTGGCAAGTGGTAAGTCCCCCAAAAGGAGATGGCACCTTATTTTAATGATCATTGATTTACTTTTAAAGCAATTGAAAGTTTTTTCATACACAATTGTTGATGTAGATGCTATGAATTTTAAAAGGCTCTGATTAACTACTAAGATAGACACCTAGTAGGAAAGTAAAAATACATGAGTAGTAATATTTTCACCAGGAGTGAAAGAGGGGGGAATTTTAGCCACATAAACACCACCCAATGGTACGGCCCTGCACTGTGGACCTAAATGTTGTTTTTCTCTTAACGATCGTAACTCTAGAGTTAATAGAACGGGCCTAGTTTTTTTTCTATAGAAATGAAATACTTTAAGTTTATCTATAACCAATCGTCGTAAGTGTGCTAGAAACAGGACTAATGATGATACTGACGAGTAGATGATTGTCAGAACTCACTGGTTCCTGGACGTTGAGGCAGGAGTTCAATCCAAGCCGATATCACTCAGGGTGGTTTGTCTATAAGAAGCTTTACCTTTTCTTGTCAAATTTTAAACAGTTCCTTATTTACTTCCCCCACCCTTCTATCCTTATTTAGCTTTAAATGCGATATGGTATGAAAGGGAACGTTAGCTATGGTCTTATTTCTTTCCAATGTTTACGTCAAAAACGTTTTATGGAAAAAATAACTATTGCTTATACATTTAGTTTAATCTTTAACATGTTAACCTCGGTGGTCTTGCAAAGGAACAAATGTTTGTAGGTTCAAACCCAACCGAGATCGGTGGAGTTTTACTGAGCGAGACAAATCCGTAGAACAACTTCCTTAGGAGGAGAATAAAAGCCATTGTTCGATTCTGGCAGGAAAGAACCTCGGAAGGTGAAAATAACTTTCCCAGAAACATTGGTAGGCTCTTTCGTTCTCGCTCATAGGTACCTCAAATATATAAAGGTACACATAGTTCTTGAATATTTTTTCACGGTCATTACGTAACTTAACAAATACTTTTTCTTTGAATTAAAAAAGGTCTTTAGTAAATTCTAGACGGTGCATGTACGATATTCAAGAAATTTTGAGGGTATGATATGTAAAACGTTTTAAAATAACCAATACATTGTTATTTTGTCCCAAAAAAGATTTGTTTGATGAAAACTGTAAGATGCCTTTCCATCTCACCTTAAATCTGTTGATTGCCAGTAAGGATAATATACGAGACTGATAAGATAATTAGTAGATCTGGTCCCACGACATTGTTTTAAAAGCCACATAAATATAAACCTACAAGAGTATGTTCCTAGACTCTTTGCGGCTCTTTAGATCCTTTATGAAAGTATCAGATCCTACAAAATGAAACCAAACGTAAATAAGCCTCTTTTCAAACGCTGATAGGGTCGGACACAGATTATTTTTATTTGTTTAAGTTTTTGTTGTTGGTGGTGAAGAGAGACGAAAGCTGGACTGAAGGTGAACTAGAAGTTTGTAAAGACTTCTTGATAAGTTGTCTTCCACACATCAACGGTCCGTCCTTCCTTCCATCTGCCTCCAGGGCAACAACTAGAGTGTGCTAGGGTTGAAGGTTAACTGGCGAACTACTGGAGTCAACACTTATCATCACATTAAATTAGACCAGTTATCAGGACATAAAGTGATCCTGGACCATTACACGTAGTAGATCAAGTAGGAAAAGGTTCTACACACGTGGTAAACTACTGGCAGGTCTTCCTTCCACTTTGGATAAGGTTTGGGTTTCTTATGTACCATAAACTCCTTAAGATCTCTAATATTACAATTTTAACATATTTAATGTGGTAGTAAAATATTAATAGAAATAATTATTTTAAAAACAATAACAGTGGAGTTAAACTGACATATATTGTCCTTAGTTAAAAACCGTATCAAGAAGCGAAATTGTGAGCCAGAATAAATGATTTATTTTTTATTATTTACAACCAACTCATAGAACCAGAAAAAGCTTTGCTGTCAAACACGAACACAAAGTTTGATAAAAGATATTATGAAATAATAAAAATACTTTGGAAATGAAGGTTTTTTTCGTGCTTACAGTAATGTTTTATGATGGTCCAGGAAATAATTTATGAGACTGACCAAACAGCCTGGTTTATTTAAAATAATGAGAATTGCAGTATCTATTAGAATATTTTATCTTTGTAACATATATTTAAATTAAAGACGGTGATGATATATTTCAACGTCATTTAATAAATTGTGGTACTGGTGTGCTTTAATAATTTAAAAATAATCTTATCAAACATATTTTTGATCAAATCAAATGTGAAAATGAAGACCATCTACTGAAATATGCTAATGTAAGTGGTAGGTCCTAGTGGCAAACCAGACGTAGTTGGACCACAGTAGTTACAACACCCTGAATTCTGTCGTACCGACCAATTCACGAGTAAATGACAATTAACGTACTAAATATTATTGAATACATTTTGAATGTATTTATATTTAAGACTACTAATTAAAATAAGCATAAAATTAAATTATAGTCTATTGAATTTTCATGCAAACAAACAATTTTTAAGATTTATATATCATTTTTAAAGATTTGGGAACTGCTTTAGATCGAATTTAAAAAAGATATGAGCAGAAAAGTTAACATTGAAGCGAGCACAAGCGCCGTAGATAGGCCTACATACATATAGTAATATAATTTAAGGTGTGGCAGAAGGGAATGCAAGTGTTTTTACAGTTTTTATAGAATTGAAATTTTTTGGCTAAAATAAATCAAATATTTCTCCAGTAGCAACATAGAGCTTAGTTTTCTTCTGCACATGATAATATCAACAGATCTTAAATATCTGTCGAGGGTGTCCTGGAATGATGTCAAAACTTGTTCTGTTTATTCATAAAGTTTTGACAAAATTCCAGGACATCTTTAATATATATTCAAGATTTGTTGATATTAGCATGTGCATAAAACTTCACTCTATGTTGCTACTGGAGAAATATTTGATTTAATTTGACAAAAAAAATTTAATGCTCTAAAAACTGTAAAATTACTCGTGCTCCCTTCTGCCACATCTTCAGGTATTGTCAAATATATATTCTAGCATATTATATATTAACAGAGCTATTTTATATATATATATATTTATATATAAATACACATTTATATATAAATATATATATATATTTATATATAAATACACATTTATATATAAATATATATATATATTTATATATAAATACACAAAAGTATATTATTATTATTATTAGCACTGCGTCTTACTACCCGTTCGGGTTATACGCACTTACGCTAATGTGTAATGGTAGGGTGATTGCGAGATGAAATGAAGGACCTACAGTTTAACGTGGAATCCGAACCACGGTGGCGGCCTGGCATTCCACACATTCACAAGTTGTGATTAATACACGTCTTGTCAGAGGTGAAGGAAGGGTTTGGAAATCAGATAAATCTGTGCCGGGACCGAGGATTGAACCCCTGCTGCCAGCACAGAAGTCTGACACCTTACCCCTAGACCACCAGGTCACCCCACAAAAGTATAATTATGGCAGTTGGGATAACATATTGGTTAATTAAAAGGAAGAAATAATTAGCTAGCATTGAAAGTTGGTAATGAAATAAGCAAAAATGTAACCCAAAACACCCCTCATCCTTTATTAAGTTATTCTTTGACGCAACCCTCCATATGACAAATGACGGTCTCCATTAGGAAATGAGAAAAGGAAGTTTTTTAGAAGGAAAAATTGGAATTAATCTAGTGAATAAGTAATTAAAAAATCTTACAGTAGCTTACTTTCAAATAATCATACGAAATAGTTTTATTTCTATTTTTTGAAATGGTTTCTTTTCAAAGTATAACAGGCTCTTAATATGTCTTAGTATGTTAGTGTTATTAAAATTATTTATCTTTTAAATTTTATAAATAAAATATCAATTCATAAATGATCCTGTTCTTGCCTGCTTAACAAATACCACAGATTGGATACAGCATTTATCACTTCACTCGTAGGCCTACTTGTAATTACATAAATGGAAAGAAAAGAAAATGTCAGATGAAACCTGTTATATGATCTTGCCATTACATAATTAACTACGAACGCTCAGCAAGAAAAGTATTAATTTCCAAGCCACTTAAATGTAAATGACGTGCCAGTTTTTTTAGTATTTTTTTTTTGCTGTAGTGTTGGTTGTCTGGGAGTGGTGGTCCATGTAAAACAATGTAATTATCGCGTCAAGCCGAGACTACCTGTTTCCTTGGGCCTCATATCGGTGGTGGATATTACTCGTCTATCACCTACTTCGGTTCAAACACTCTTAGACACGTAAGAAATATGGAGGGGTCTTCGGGTGCCTGGTTCGTTAGGTCCTTCATGTATTATCACCCGTCAAGCATACCAGCATATTTACACTAATGTGGGATGAAAGATAACACGTATTTTTTGAATATTTTATGACAAAAAACATGTTTTGACATAAATTAATAATATATATATATATATATTTAGTTAAGTATCTACATATTATACGTCTTAGCAGTTTTTAAACATCTTTCTTGCCCACTTCGGTAACTGCATGGTCTAACGCGCTATTATTGCAGTAGATTAGACAGCCGATGAAGGAGATATCAAGTTTCAAATCTCGGTAGGGTGTACTGAAGGTGGTTTTTTCAAAAACGATTTTCCCCTCTCCGTTGACATAAATGCGTGTACACTTTCTTAAAAGATAATCTTCCCAATCCCTAAAACTATTCGTGTAGTTAGTACATAAGCGTATAACCTTAGTGGGTAGTAAGATAAAAAAAAAAAAATTAAATAGACATTTCGTAATTTGACCAGGACTATCTCGCTTTATTTAAAATATTTCTGGTCAAATTTTGTAACGCCCATGAAAAATCTTTAGTAGCTGTCGTGAACGCTGGGTATTGAAAACTAACATACAAAAGCAATTTTAAGTAATTATAAAATATTCAAGGAAAAATCCATTTTGGCTAAAAGAAACCCAAAAAATATTAATATATTTGTTCAAAGCGCACAGTTCGAAATATTTTTCTCTTCATTTCAAGTGGATACGTAACATAACTGAGTATTAAAATGTTTTAATAGAATCTACTCAAATAATTTTAATTTACGTCGTTGTACACTGTAATAATCATCCAATAAGGTTTAATCTAATTGGTACTTAATATACCATCGTTTAAACCAATTATATGTTCATAGTTACATTTAGATATCACATAATATTTTCGAAACACATTTTAACGTTTAGTAAGGAAAGATAATAGAATGTTTTTTTTAAATCAGTAGATTATGATAAATAATTATAAAAGATGTTAAATAAGGTTGTACTAGATATTAAATAAGCTTGTAAAATATACATGAAACACTATTAACACTTATATCAGAAATAAAGATGGTAATATAAAATTATTAGCATATATTTTAAACGATGGTGCCCAATCCACCCCCACCGATTTTTGATAAGACTCCTGTCTCGGTTGTGATTTAATGGATTTAGAAAGAAAAAATGTGCCCTTAACATGGATGGATCAAAGGATGTTCTATCATTTCGGTGTTCGAGTATCGATTGAAATAATTGACAGGTTTATTTATTTGGAGTAAAAGCAAGGAAACGCTAACGTCTAACGCATCCAAAGAAGAAGAATAAATCCTTCTGTTATGACACCTGGGCACGAAATGAACCCCTGGCCACTAGCCAAACGGGACCTGGCCAGAGTCAGTACCCGAGCTCCCGGTCAGGTTGGTCTGCCTCGGGGGCGATCAGCTGAGACGGGTTGTGCTTGTTGCCCCCCCCACCCCCCGCCCCGTAACTCTGTCCTCCGAACCAACCCGTCTCGACAATAAGAGGAGTTGTAGAGCCTACTAGAACTACTACCACTACTACGCCGTAGTAACAGCCCGGGTGGGAGGGCGGGGAACCGAGGGGGTTAGGGACCTCACCGTGGCTCCAGGAGGTACTCTTGTTCCTTCTCCAAGCAAGACAAGCTTAACTCTTGGTTCTGTCTGCATTTCGTTTATTATTATTATAATAATACTCTCGCAGGGGACTAGACTGCCTATGACGGGGGGATCAAGGTTCGAATATTGGTCGAGTGTACTGAGGTTAGTTTTTTTCCAAAATAGTTTTCCACTCTTCCTCCACACAAATGTGGGTACACTTCCTCTAAATATAACCTTCCTAATCCCTAAAAATATCAGTATAATTAGTCCAAAAGCATATAACCCGAACAGGTAGTAAGACGTGGAGCTAAAATAGAAAAATGCACATGTGGAGTAGAGCCTTTGCTCGATTATAGTTTGTGCCCTTTACAACATCCACCAGGTGGCGAAGTGGGAGCTGGGACAGAAAACATGTGGAGGAGACCCTTTGCTCGATTATAGCTTGTGCCCTTTACAACATCCACCAGGTGGCGAAGTGGGAGCTGGGACAGAAAACATGTGGAGGAGACCCTTTTCTCGATTATAGTTTGTGCCCTTTACAACATCCACCAGGTGGTGAAGTGGGAGCTGGGACAGAAAACATGTGTAGGAGACCCTTTGCTCGATTATAGTTTGTGCCCTTTACAACATCCACCAGGTGGTGAAGTGGGAGCTGGGACAGAAAACATGTGGAGAAGACCCTTGGCTCGATTATAGTTTGTGCCCTCTACTACATCCACCAGGTGGCAAAGTGGGAGCTGGGACAGAGAACATGTGGAGAAGACCCTTGGCTCGATTATAGTTTGTGCCCTCTACTATATCCACCAGGTGGTGAAGTGGGAGCTGGGACAGAAACCCTCGTTTACTCGCGCAGCTTTACAAATGGATATACGGTACTTTAAATTATCAGGTTGTGGCGAGGTAAACCAGCAAATAAAAAAAAGTTTGTGTTGGGTTTTTTTTATTTTTAGGTAGAGGTAAAGTCCCTTGGACCTGTAAAAGTGTACTCATCTCTCTAACAGTGTTGCCGTTTTTACCTCTGGCGTCACGCCATCCTCATGACTAACACACATACTCATATACACACACACACACAGACACAGACTCACACTCACAAAAAGTGAACTGGAAATTAATGATGCCAGGGCGTTTTTTTTTTACTTTCTATTATTTTATTCTTATTTTGAATTGAGTACTAATTTTAACATCATTACAAGATCATAAATACAATGCCATTACAAGTTGTTTTTTATTTCCATGGCAGATTGAAATAATACGATGATGTGAAGGTTTGCGTGATCGTATCTTACCATCTACATTAGTTGGTTAGACGGTCTAGGGCCTACTAACATAATAACACATAATAGCATTACTTTCCACAAGTTCTAATATACCTGATACATAATAATAATTATGATAATTTCATGACCAAAGGATGCTATTTATGTAGAGCTACACTGATTAGAAATATCAAGCTACTTAACTTGAACTTTATCTACACACATAGGATAGTACATAACTTACAACCTAAGAAAACCTAAGTACGTATTATACTGGGCCTACACAACCAGTACTAGAGACTAGACAATATATTTACTAAGTAAATATTGCAACGAAGTCATTACAAACTGTCAATATCTTCTTGAATCAAACAGGAATCGAACTAGCACCTCGCAAACTCGCTGAAAAACGCTTTAACCACTTAAAAATTGTAATAAAACTGCACCCATTGTATTATTAGTTATTAAATTAATCATCCTAATATTAATTTTGAACTATAAATATCTTTGATCATCTAGAATCTGAAAGCAATACTTTGTATCGTTTTGGTGTAACTTCAAAACTAAATTAAGATATATTGTTACCATGACATAATATATTATGATTCATGTTATTGTAATGAATTTATATTTGCTTTACAAACATGGTATAATTCATTCACGAGCTAAGTTTACCTGTATGACAGCTCGAAATGTTACTAGAAGTAATCCCTAATATATCACTACGCCAACAGCTGACATCTATCACTTTGGATCACTGTAATGAAAACAGATGGTAATATAATAATCTGATAGCTAACCACAGTAATTTAGGCCAATATTATTTATATATTTATTTGAGGTTGGACACAAAGTTTATTTATAGTTTTATTCCCCTTAAAAAATATATTAACACCACTTTCACAAAAACTTATAACGAACATATATTTAAAATGGCGACTAACGAATTTAAACCATATGATTGAACATAACGGTAAACAAGTTTTTTACAATGATGCAGACACGCAGTTGATGAAAATATTTTATTCAGTTAAATATTTCAAAATATGATAAAATAATCATAAAATCATTTATTGTATGTAAAAAATGACAACAATTTTCTCTTTTCCAAGTAAATACGACGCCTGTATTAAAAGATATTGATGTGTGCACTATATTACACAAAATCAGTAACGTTCCAAAACGAAAAATAAGTACTTTTAATTATGTTTAAAATATTGTTTCGAGTTGGATAAAAATAAATTATTTAAAAAAATGAAATAGTATGAGAAAACTTAAGCTTACGTTATTTTAAATGTAATATATAACAGGTAATTAAAGATCTTCACATTTATAACAAAACAGTGATCTTTTACAAGTGTTGGCAACCCAAAACCTAAACATATGATTTTTGAACTGTCATCCAGGTAAAAACCTATCGTGAACGGAATATATTATATTAAACCCGCATCTGTTGACACCTTATATAAACATCAGTCTCCTTTAATTTGGTTTTCCGGTGACGGGGAGGTCGGGATTTGAATCCTAAATGGATTTTCTGGGGTGGATTTTCCTAAATATTTCTCTCCCCCTCTTTACGCAAATATGAGCATAATGCCTCTAAATTATGTTTCTCGTTCCTACCCCATGACATAAATTGTTACTTAGCCCAATACTATCATATGTATATACCCCACATCTTATGTGTATAAACAATTATTGTAAACCACATAATCTTGTATTGAAATACGTAATTTAATTGTTCCCAGGCTCAGGTGAGAGTGTGTGCCCCTTTTTTTGAGCTCCAATCGACTTACAAACTGATCAAAGGTCCTACTTTCCCTTGTTTTTTGTGTGTAGGTATATATTTTGTATTTATTGACCGGTCTATATAACAATCTTCAGTTTATCGAACCCTTGCGCGCGTGAAGAGCTCGTAACTAAACACATCAAACTTTGAAAAGTATTGGTGTTAGAGAAATGAGTCTTATATCAAAATAAAACTCAGTTCAAGATGATCATTTCATACACTTATACTACCCATCTAGGCTATCTCAATCAGGAAAATCTTTTACACAGAGGTAAATTATGTCTGGAGTAAAAACTTCATTATGAATCTTTCATTAGAAAACAATTTTTTCAAAGCAAACCAATTTTAGTATGGGAATTTTAATAATATCTCCATGTGTTTTAAGGTTTTTATAACAAATTATTAACAAACTACTATGGTTGTCCAAGTAGTTTACGAGAAACTGTGAGTTATGTTTTAGGATTTTCGAGTATTTGATAGCGGTAAACATGATCCCGCTTGGATTTTCCCTGCAATAACTTAAGAATGTGGCCGTCTCGCGTGCTCGTGTCATGAATTCAAATATCGTCTGCACTTTGCACGGAGCCTATACTAAGGACAAAAATTATTTTTTTAAATGCCTTTAAGTAATTTAATATCATATAAAATCTAAATATCAAATTTGATAAAATCTTATGAAACAGTTTTGA
Source organism: Timema monikensis (assembly GCA_902151445.1). NCBI lineage: Eukaryota > Metazoa > Arthropoda > Insecta > Phasmatodea > Timematidae > Timema > Timema monikensis. Next base: position 62,824 of record CABFVZ010003614.1, read on the forward strand.
TTGTTGGCCCACGTACAGATAGACATGGAGGCAGACCAAATTGGAATACCCAATTTTTGCTTTTTGATAGGGGGGCACATTAAAACTAATTGGAAGATTGATCATAGTCTAGGGTCGAAAATTGTAACAATTATAACTTTTTTAATACAAAAATATAATTATATGTCAATAATATTCAAAGCACACTAATTGTGAGTCCATATATACCGTTAATAATAAACAAAAACCATGTTGGGTGCCATTTATAGGATAAGAGGCGAATGCTTGCTAATAGAACCTTTACTCGAGCAGACATGGCTACTTACAGAAGAGATTGTAAGTCTCTGATCTGATCATCCATTTAGATCATTGTCTGATAAAGTGAGGTGTTGTGTTGGGGAAAAGTGGCAACGTTGTAAACCTGGGGTAAATTTAAAAAGGGAAACTCTCCTCAATGTGGAGACATGTTTCTTTGTTATTGACAGATGATAGTTCTCTTACATGGGAGACGCCCCCTTATGGGTCTACGGGGAAGGGTTGGGGGGGGGGGGGGNGGGGGGGGGGGGGGGGGGTATCGTGACCTTTCCAGCCCTCTGCGAAACCAACAACAGGTTAATATAGTGTGTGTATGTGAGAGCTAGCCATTTACTTCAAAAAATAGCACTATTGACCCTGCAATATATGCAGATAGCAATCGATATAAAAGGGCCCACACATCCAACTATGGTGTCGGATGTGTGATAGAGTTTCACACAGGTCTCATGCTTAGTTACTGTATTTTACCTCAATATTGTCACAACTGTGCAATAACTAAAACGGAATTGATAGAGGAGTCCCATATTTGGTACAGCCGACATAAAGAGGACTGTTAAATAAATTACACAAGTTCCTCTCCTGTCATGGAGGGGGAAGATGTGGAAAGACTTTGTAAAAAAAGTTTAAATAGTATTTTTGCCAACAACAAAGTTTGAAAATGTATCGTAATGATATAAATATCACAAAAGAGGGTTGTGTCAACCCCAAGTTTCAAAGCGCCTTGTCACTGGACTTAAAAAAGTAATGGAATATTGTGTTGGATTGAGGGGGGTTTTCTATCTGGAATATGTCATATTTTGTCCCCTATCTACTCACGTTTAATGGACGCGCATTATCTCTAATTCACCTTTCCTTAAATTAGAAACATTTTTTGTGTGCACGGTGTCGTATCACTCGTTCTGGCTACGCATATTTACACTATAGGGTTGGGGATAAACAAAAGGTTGAATTTAAAGGAAATGTATCTTCATTTAAGTGAAGGGAGAGCAGAGAACAAGTATCGACTCTCAATACATCCGACCGGGAATAAAGACCCCTGGCGCTCTATCATCGACAAAACAGTATATAGAGAGCGTGACGACTTGAACCACTCGACCACTGATACGGGGGAAATAAATGTTAATTGAATGATGCTAAGCGATTATTGTTTAACAATACAAACTTTACCTAAAATAGCCATGTGTGAATACTAGATGAATACTTCAAACAGTCACGAGTCTATTATATCCAGGAGGCTACGTGTGCTTATATCCCAACTAGAGGATATCTATATCAACTATCGATAGAGACATCCAAAGTCTTTCAGTGTCCATCCCTTGCGTATTTGTCCAGCCCTAGCTACGCAAGAGAAGAGGGGTAACCCAGGTAGGGAGATAGTCAGGTAAGAGGTTGCGGGTCGCCCTGTAGAGGACCCGCTCACCTTCAAAAGCAGAGATTGGCTGGAGCTAACTAACACCGGGAGCTCCCGGGCACTAACACAGCTCGCTCGACGATATAAAAACAATACAGAAACCTTACTGTCTGTCTACCTCGCCTCGGAGATTAATCGTCGACACGAGATTAACCAAGCACTGAGAGAACAAGAACATCATTTCAATTCCAATTTGGTATTAGAGCAAGAGATGGGCACAGCCGTTCACTGTTGGGAACAGTTCACGATGATTCAGTTCATTTGTCTAGTTCAGTTACATGTGAATTACAAAGATCGACTGACTTGTAAGCTCTAGATTAGTCGTTTGTGGATGACCTACACCTGTGGAAATTATATTATTACTATAATTATTAGGTGTTCTGTCTTACGACAGGTCCATTCCTTTAGTCAGTTAACTTAGAGCACCAATGCGCCCTGTCCTATGCCACTTCATTCAGCTCCCAGAATTTTCTTCTTTCCTTCAAGTGGTCCAATACTTGAATTCTCCTCCTTCCTAAGCTCCTCTTTCCCTCATTCTTTCCTTCTATGATGTCGTGCAGAAGACAGTTCCTCCTAATGATGTGTTCGCCCCAGTTTTATTTGTACCAAATAATCACATCCAAAATGGTTCTCTTCTCCCCTATTCTTCTTAAGACTTGTCCATTTGTCACCCTGTCTGTCCATCTGATCTTTTCAAGTTTTCTCCAGCACCACATTTCAAAGCTTTCCAAGTATTCGTATTTCTTTTCTACCTCTTTAAGTATGCGGCGCATGCTAAGCATGCATAGAGGATTCGCCCCTGATCTCCTGTTATTGATACTTTTTCGATACAAGTACAGTATATATACTTTTATTCAGATTATTGAGATGAGTGAGGCGTTGATAGTTAATTTGCGATACCACGTCCTTATTTGTCACTTTGTTTATGTGGTAAATCTCAGCTAAGAGTGCGATTGTTTACTGTGATGTCGCTTCTCGGTCACTTTGAACTAGTTCACTTAAAAACGGTAAGCAAGCTCGACTAATTCAATTGGAGTAATTTAAACATGTATATATTATTGAGTTTCCCAATAAAAGTTTAGACTAAAAAACCTCCCCGATCTTTTAAATAAATTGAAACAATTTAAAATTCAGGGAAGTGTGGAGAAAGTTAATGAGGTTGGAGTTTTTTTTAAACTGTATGCACAGTGTCTTGCCTACCCCACAAGGGACCAGCTTGATTTTATATATATGTATAAATGTATGTATGTATGTATGTATGTATGTATGTATGTATAAATGTATGTATGTATGTATGTATGTATGTATGTATATATATATATATATGCATGTATGAATGTATGTATGTGTGTATGTATATAATTTAAGGGTAGTTTATTTTTTTAATTTTTGAAAGTGATCTTCATGATTTATTTCAAATTTGAGTATCTGTAAAAAAAATTAAAGATTTCTTTTTCATTCTTTAAATATATAAATAGTTTTAGAATAGCTTACAAATGACTGATTTTAGAGCAGTAGACATATTTTTAATGAGGTTTCAACAATTTCGTTACAAATTTATACACACAGATAGTTCATTGTGTTTGGAAAAATGATTGAGTGTAGTTAACTAAAAGTTTATTTTTGAAAAAAAAAAGTCCACTACACACTATATTAGAAAGTTTGTACATGTCACTAATTTTGTTTTTCACTACATCCTTTTAGCCATTGCATTATAAACAAGGAAATAATAACGCTGTCTTTGGGCTGAGGAAGGTAGAATTAAATTATTTTTACCCATACTTTTGTGGAGGGAGAGTGGAAAAACTATTTAATAAAAGAACAACCTCGATAGTTTTCATTCAAACCTCGTTAATTCCGTAACCAGCTAGCCAGTATATTGCTTAAGCGACGCCTTCAGCTCAGACCAGTCAAGGACCAAAGTACTGTAGCTCCACAATACTCTTAAAACACAAGCTATTAGCTAATATTCCTAACGTCACATTAGTTTTCCTCTTGTAGTGGACGAGGTATGCTTGGTGGTCAGAACATGTAACTAAACTCATTACGGATGCTGGACAGGCGCCCATAAGATAACACAATAATCTGCATGTCACTCGCGACGTATTTATAGGTCCGTGGAAGTGTGTGTGTGTGTATGTGATTGTGTGAGTGTGTTGTAATTGTAGGTTTCCGAGTCAAGAGCTAAGTGCGTGTGTATGTGTGTGTTTAGATCTTGCCAGTTTAAGAGGGTTCACTCCACGAGCAACAACTACACAAGTCTTTGTTTTTATTCCATGCCTTTCAAGGTCACAACTAAACTTTTCATGTAAACGAGTTGTCTCTTGACAATTTTATGAAATAGTGCTGCGTTGGATCGAATGCAATTTGCATGACAGGACATGGGTGTTTATTTAAAATAAAGTAGGCCTACATGTATACACCAGATATAAATATTTATAGTATCTAATGTCGTTGTTTAGTTTTTTTATATACTAGAAGTTTTAGATTTTAGTAAATCTTAGCTATTTTGTACATTTTGTCAATACATTAAATAAAATATATTTAGATTTATTTTATTAATATTTTAATGTTTAGTTGAATTTTTAATACCATACCTTATATAAATTCACTGCCTCAAGATGCATTAACAATATTATATTAGAGACGCGGTGTAATATATATATATATATATATATCAGTATGTATACATTCTGAGGATAAATAGTTGTGATTAGCTCAAATCTAACTTTGAAATTCCGGTAGGTTTAAAAATTACAAATACAAAAATTTGTTTTGATCATTAATCCTTAAATATTTTGAATTCAAAACAATATGAATTAACACAACAGAGAATTTTAAAAAGGCGGCATAAAATTCACATAGCCATATCATTTAAAATAAGACTGTATTTTGGAAAGTTTCAGTGATTTATTACTTTGGTGTTGCCAGACTCTTTTCACCCTAATGTAAGTACATCTTTATCCAATGGATTAAAATATTGATGATCATCGTGTTTAACGTGATAATTAAAAATATATATGTCCTATTTAATGAGGACACCACTAGAGCTAGGTGACTACTAGTTCTGAATTTTTGGAGACATCCTTGAAATAAGACTTAAATGTCCCTGATGGATTCAGTAGCACAATCACCATATTCAACCTCAAGATTCATCTTATTAACATCTAACAAATGACAGTTACAAACGATATCTATCCACTCAGCAGCATGGACTCTGAATCAAATCTTCCTGCTCTTATATACAGTAATCCCCAGGTCTTCTTTGGTACTGACTGACAGCTCATAGCTGACTTCTGACAGTCAACATTCAGGCATATACCTAAATTTTGACTGTCAGAAGTGACAGCTGCTGGACACATGTTTTTGCAAATCATAGTGCTCAGCGTAGGGATACATAATTTGGTCTGGTAACTTTTCAAAGTCGTCAGCTGTGAGCTGTCAGTCAGCACCAAAGAAGCCATGAGGCTACTGTATATATACATATATATATAAAGAAGCCATGAGGCTACTGTATATATATATAGAGAGAGAGATAAAAAGCTTCTACTGAGATACTTTTATTTTCAAAGTATTATTAAATAAATAATATCACATAAACTTTATTTCCTATGAAAATCCGACTCTTACATTCTAACATTATGCTATCACCATGCTATCACCCATAACTTTTCTTTAAAATACTCAAAGATTTGTCAAAATAATTATGCTTCGCATATTATTTTCTATTTATAATTTAAGTGCGTAGGCTGGTTCCTTATGTTCTTGTACATATATATATATATCAATGCAGCACTACATTCCACAGACTTAATTTATTGACACTGTCTAACTACACAAATACAAAAAAACTATAATGTGTATTATGTTCCATTTAAATGTCTTCTATGTCTCCTATTAATGGTTTTAGAATTGATGGCTCCAAAAATGCCTAGGAAAGATTAGATCCCTTTACTCTAAAAGTTAAGGCACTAGAATAGTCGAGCAGGAATTCATAAACACTAGAAACCAAAGTGGGTTTATAATCTTGCTGATTGGAGCTGTCCTGCATTAGGAGAACAAACAGGAGAAGAGTAAAACACCAATGGCAATGCAATAAGTGTTGTGACTCCTAATTAGATTACATCATTATATTTACAAATATTCATTCTAGGCTCTGATTTCAGTTACTCTCGTTTCCCGGGAATTTAGGTATTAATAATTAACCAAAATATGTTGATTGTGGATCTTTTCAGTGTGGAAAGTTTCCACTTTTAATCTATGTTTACAAGTTGAAAATGTTCTATCTGAAAAGTCCAAGCATTTGTATATTTTGATTGATAGTGATGTCGTAAATGGCCGGGAAATGAAAGGTAACTTATATAGGAGCCTAGTATGTATATTTATGAATGAGTTATTTAATTTGATAAAGAGTTATCACACAAATTGTATTGGCGTTTGTACTGTCCTCCATTGTTAGTTTTTCCACTTCCGGACAGCTCCACCCAGAAGCGTTATAAACTACTTAGTTGATGTTAGGGGGTGTGGTGGGGGGAGGGGAGCATACAATATACGTATAAAAACTTGTGTTGGGTAAAGGTATAGTAAAATGGTCTAGTTAACTCCCTAGAAAGATGAACTTTCCATGTCCTTGCTTCCCTCACTTTGTCTATTGTTCTTGCGGTAAACGTGAGCTCTTTCAGGAATAACTGATGAGCTTGTAGTTTTGAAGACCTTGAACTTCCTCGGTTAATGGCAAGCGCTACACTTTCAAGGTCAACACATTTTTCCTAAGAGACCAATCTAACCAATGCATATTATTATGTGAATTATTATTTCATAATCAGCCCGTTTCACAGTGGATCATGGCAACTACTTATTACTACATCCTAACACCCATCTGATCTATCCACATTCTTACACTTAAGGAATAGAAATGAGGAGGTTAGAATTTAAATAAAAGGTGCACGCATTTTGTTGCATGTAAAGTAAGAATCCACTGTTAAAGTGACTCCCGGTAGGGATTCAAAACCCAATTTTCACGTCACCAGCAATTAAGTCTAATGGGAGAGCGACGCGTTTGAACAGAGATGTTCCACCTTTTATTTTGGGGACGCGGCAGTTGGCCTAAAAGGCATTTGGCCTAAAGGCATTTGGCCTAAAAATGAAACCAAAAGTCATTTGGCCTAAAAGGCATTTGGCCTAAAAGGCGTTTGGCCTAAAAGGTGTTTGGCCTAAAGGCGTTTGGCCTAAAGGCAGTTGGTCTAAAAGGCATTTGGCCTAAAATGTAAATTTAAAACCTTCGGTTATCTTCGGAAATTAAAAGGTACTGTTAGTTGTTTCATCTGAAAATAGATAGTACAACTGATGCAAGGTAGTTACAATATTTCTAAAAACATTGGCAATATCCTACATACAACTAGATCAATAGTTCACAAAACACTATATCACCTTTTTTATATATAAATTTCCGATATTATTTCCTTGTTA